>JASDQU010191367.1:0-12934 GCA_032191745.1 Picea mariana
AACATTAAATATGAAATATGACTTAAATACGAGTGGTCCATAAAATGTTGAATAAAATTAGGATGATAATTAACATTATAATAACTTTAACCTATCCAATTTAGTCGATGGTTGAATGCTTAAAATTAATTATATATTTATTTAATATGATCGTTAAAAATATATAAATGGCAATTTTATTTTTCTTAATAACAATAATTTACACGTTATACTATTTTATTGATGATATATTGGGTTAAACTTTCATACTATTTATATATTGATGGTATATTGGGTTAAACTCTAACAACCTCTTAAGAGGACAAGTAGAATAAGATCGTAATTTTTTTTTGGATAGTAATGGATGCAGATTGAATAAAAACATTCACCTTATAAAATCTTTGTTCATTTATTAACATTTTTTATTTAATAAGAAATTATATAACATGCATTTAGTATACTTTAATGATATAAATATTTTGGTCATTGATTAGCATTTTTAGTATACCTTAATGATATAATTTTTTTGGTTATTGATTAGTATTTTTAATTTAATAAGAGATTATATAGCATGTATTTAGTATATCTTAACGATGGATATATACGAGGTCACTTTGTAAAATAGAGTACATCTTTAGTGAGTGTAATTTAACTTAAAAATTGTATGTAACCTTATGGTGGAAGTGTGTGCAAAAAAATAGAAACAATAATCGTAAGGACAATAAATAAAAGAATTCTTTAGATTGTTAATTGGATCAAGCATTAAGAAGTCACAATTTAGGAAGTTTACAACATATGGCATTGGCCTAATAATTCAAATTGTAGATGAAACAAGTGCTGCATGGCAGCGTAGTCCCTGCCAGGTTGGTATGGGAGTAAATGTGACCTAGTACAGGCAGGTAGCTAGAACGTTGAAATACATGTGGTTTGCGTGTAGAACATAGTATTCCCAAATTAGTTCTTCTTGAAAAAATATAAAAATTTATCAATGTTTGAATGGTTGTTGGACACAAAAATTTAGCATTACCGAATTGGTTATTTTTAAAACTAGGACATAGAAAGTCACCAGAAATAAATAAATTATACATACGAAATATGTATTTGTATAAAGTAGATATTTAGTAAATAAATTATACATACGAACAATTTATTTGTATAAAGTAGATATTTAGTAAATAAATTATACATACGAAATATGCATTTGTATAAAGTAGATTTTTAGTTTTATAGATACGAAATTTGTAGCCCTCATTGCATATGTAGAAAAATTTTGTATCACAGGTTCTCGGGTTGGCGAGCTGAAAATTGGGTGTCTGATGTTCTGTGGCCTACAAATAGCACCGACTGTTCCGCGATATACAAAATGAGAGGCGTAGTTGCAGACTATAGAAATTTATCAGAAATTAATAATGTCTGTTATATAATAGAATAGTAATAACATCTATTGCACCGAATTACTTTGCTTTAAAACAAAGGCTTTTTTTTGGAAAAAAAAAGATATAGCATTGTCGAATTAGTTTTCTTTGCACATGTTTTATAGAGCATGGACAGACTGCTCATTCCATAATTAGTGAGTCTTTGGATCGCGGGTTGTTAGGCTAGCGGTTTCAAAAATGGGCCTCTATTGTTCCGTGCCTTAAAAAAACCATCGACAGTTCCGCGATATACAAATTGAGAAGCGGGCTTGCGAACTATAGAAACTTATTATAAAATAAATAATGGTTGTTACATATATCAGGAAATTACATCAACGTTTAAACCATCAACGTCGTTGAAGACCCAAAAGTTAGCATACAATAGGAGACAAGAAATGTAGCATGTCCAAATTAGTTTTCTTTGGAACAAACAAGAAGGTTCCTGGAAACCCAAAGTTTAGTATACAATAAGGACATTTTTGAATCAGTTTTCTTTGAAATTTAACAAAAAATAATAATGTTTGTTACATGTTTGTGGAAATTTAAATGCGTTTGTCATATAGATTGGGATTGGGGCTCCCGCAGACCATAAAAATAAATAAGTATAAGAATTAGGAACGCCGAAAGAAGTGTGCGATGGTAGAGAGGAATACTTGAAAAGAAGAAATTGGAACTTATGAGTCTTTGGTTACAGTTTTCTATTTAAAGAGGACATAAGTGGATTGATAAAGAAAAGAAGATGACAGCATAGACTTAAACTGGAATGATAAACAAAACAAGATGGAAGTATAAACTTACTATGAAGCAGATGTGTTTTTGTTGTTGTCTTTGATGGGCAATGGACTCTTGTTGATCGGTTGTTGCCCTTCCTAGACAAGGCTTTCCATTCTGAGTTGGAACCATTCTTCGATGTAGCTTTTCATGGGGGCTGTGTTGATTTCATCCCAGATCTCTATGTCGTAAAGGTCGTTTTCTAATTTCCTTAGATCCATTGAAATACTATGCAGACTCTGTTCAATTTCTTCATTGTGTGAGGCATAGTCTAGTACCCAACACTTGCGCTCATCTAGACAATGTTCAAGTATGCCGTAAAACTTTTCGAAAGACAACCCCTTTAAAATATCAACTTGTTCATGGAACACTTTTTTGGTGACTGAAAAGGATTTGAGAATTAAGTTTGGATCTTGAACCTCGTTGGTAGTTCTAGCTAAGTCCATCTAGAGCAGGCTTGTGAATACATTTTCCTTTTCTGATATGACTTGTTTACATGATATGATAATGAGGTGCAGGTTCTCATTTTTGTTTTGTTAGCATGCTTTTACTTTTTTGGTGTGCTTTGGGGAGGGGAGTTTCTCCTGTCTTATTTTTAGTTCCGATGTGTTCAGGGCATAGTTGGCAAAAGGGTCCAACACCTGATGACATAAAATCTGTTCATTTTTTAAATTTGCCTCCAAATGTTTAAGCAAATCATTGGCCTTCTTTCCAAAGGAAACTAAATTTTGCGATGTTTCCCAGGCTTCAGTAACTAGTTGCATTCTTTTGTTGATGTTGTTCTCTACAAGGGCTCTGGAGCATGCAAGGAGGGTAGAGGATACTTTCATCTTCGCTGCAGTGGTAGAAGACACGATTTTTGCCAAAGGACTGGAAAATTCTGGTGTTGTAATGAAAGCCTATTCAAATTCGTTGAGGAGGTGTTTCAGATTGGCATAATCTGTCTCCATTCCTCCAATGGAATCGCGAAGAACGTCACCGGCTACTTGGTGAAACGAGCAGATTTTGGACGGGGTCATTTGGCTAAAGTCAATCTTTGTTCGAGATTTGACTTTCTTGTTTGTTACATCTCTCTTTTCAATGACCATACTTTTATATTGGCTGTAAAAAATAACGCTCTGGATTATGAAGGATTCATCTATGTCAAAAAATTCGGTGTCAGATATGTCCACCATGGACAACCTAATTTTTTGCATCTACTCAGCTTCAATTTCAATTTGTAGTTTTCCACTCTCAATTTCGGGTTCCTCCGCCTGGCCTGCATTGTTTTTTATCCTCTTTGTTAGTGGAACTTTGTGAGAACTATCAATATTTATGTGAGGAGGGTTGTTATCTCCTCCTCTGTTCGAAGATTTCTGGGTTTCTTTCTTACTGGGATGGACCGTCGAAGCGACGCTCCATGGTGTCGTGCTCATGGGAGTGCTAGCGGGGGACTGGGTACTCTTCTCACTGGATACTTTACCATGTTGTCTGTACAATTCAGTTGCGCTTTTCAATGTCTCTGCGTCGCAATGGGAAAAAGAAGGATTGTTTTCGACACTATCCCTGTCTTGGGTTAGGTGTCTATGGATAAAAGAGGTGCTAAAGCCAACACCCAGTAAATGTTCTCCAAAAATTCCACTGGGGTCGAACCCTTTTATCCTTTCAGCGTAGGCCAGGTTCAATTTCTTGAAATGGGTGACAAACTCGTCAATCTTGTTGATGTTTCTGCACATGAAGTCTCCGACTTTCCAGGGCATAGGAATGAGCTATTTTTTTTCTTGTCATGGAAAAAATGCAACCAGTGGTTGTATTGCCTTGTTATTTCTGCAACAAACATCTTGTCTGTGATGTGGCATGGAAGGAAGGCAGGATTTTCCTTAGAGCCAAAGACCATGAGGAGACTGTGATTTTCCTTTTTCTCAAGTGTTGCCTTCTTGTTCAAAAACTTTCTCGCGTGGCCAGACATCCGCGGAGCATCCTTGCCTAACAATAAATATTTGAAAACTGAGACAAAGCCATTAAAAACTTCATAAAAACAATGGGAGGCCTTGTGTCTCCACAGGGCGTTGTGCCAAAATGTTACTGGGTCGAATCCACAGTTTATTTTATTGGAAAGAAAAAGTTTTGGAAACGGGCCGCAATACACAATTGTGAAAATCAAGTAGGATGACATATAAAATTTATTCGATTCTTTGAATCATGACCACTGGGAACAGAGTTCAATGAAGATTAGCTTTCCCCAATCGAAAATGTATTATTCCTTGACTGTGAAATACAAAATATAAATAATTATATGGGAAATGCTTGCTGTGGATGCCTCTCCCGTTATTCTTGTAAACAACCAAGCAATTTCCCGGAATGGATTTCTAAAGGAACTTACCTAGGGCCTTGTGATATCTTTNCAATTTCCCGGAATGGATTTCTAAAGGAACTTACCTGGGGCCTTGTGATATCTTTAGGAATTGTTGTCGGGTCTTCGAGAAAGTCAGCTAAGATGTCCAACCTGTTATGATGTTTTTCTAGAAACTGCTTACAGTCTTGTCCTCTGAACGTTAATGTTGGTTTCGACAATTTCAACATCTCGCGAAAGAGCTGAGGTGACAAAGAAATAGGAGAATGGTCGCCCAGTGGAATAATTATTTGGCCTAGAATATATTTTTCGGTGCACCAAGAGGCCACCTCCTTACATTCAAAAACCTCAGGGATGCAACCTGCACGAGTGATTCCGGAGGTCCAAATCACTTCGTTCTGGGCGGAACGAGATGAATAGTAAAAGTATGCCTTGGACCACTGGAACCTTTGGTCCTCTTCTGTGAACATATTTATTGTATCTCCACAAAATTGTTGTCGAACCGCTACCATAGGTCTACAAAGACATTTATTTGTTCCAGACGATGAATGAAATGAAAGGTTGGAAGGGCTAATATAAGCCTGCGTAAATTTTGGTCGAAAGCGTTTGAATGGGAGATGTCCTCGAGACTTTTGTTGATTAATGACAATCTAGACGACTATTGCATGATGCGTTGTTAACATTAAACACTACTAATTGCATATATAGAAATGCGAACATGGTGGATATTGAAATGAGCGATTAAGCATTGCATATTTCTTGAGCGACCCAACACGACGATGCGTGTTGGAGATGAACAATCGGAAGGGAAAAAATAAGTTTCCGCACATCTTGGTTTAATGAGTAATAATGGGATATCTCCTCGAGTGTTTCTCCCATTAATGAAAATGTTGACGGTTCCTGCATGGTGACCTGTTAGCATCAAAGGTTTCTAATTGCATAGCAAGAACATACGGAGGTTGTGGGCAGGGGAAAAGAACCGCTACAAAATAAGGTTGCAAGGTACAACTGTTGAAGGTGAGGGCGCCAGGGTCAAATTGTATGTCTCAGAACTTTTTGATTGCAATACGCGTAACCCGCCAACCGTGGCGATAAAATTGGCTAAGTATGGAGAGAAATAACGGTTGGTTGGAGGAGTCGTGTGATTATATAGATGGAGATAAAGATATCTCAACCTGCCAACGCTGGAACCCGTGTTTATAGAAAATTGACTATGTATATAACCACAAAGAGATAATACAAGGGAAGAAGAAAAGAGAAAAAGGACCAACGAGTCTATGGTGGAAATGTAAATCACGAAAATTTTGAGTGCAATATGCATATCAGGGAAGAAGAAGCAGCAGACTTCGAATGCGCTAACCTAAAACACTGACTAAGAATTTGAGATTTCGTGAATCCGTGAATAGGAGGATCCAAAATAGGGTCAGAGGTCCAGTTGGTCAAATTGTATTATTCAGAACATTTGAATGCACAATTTGTAACATGGAAGAGGGGACGATGTCGGAACTCGATAGTCAATTTCTATGTTGCGAATGGTTGGATGCGAACTGTTTCGTATTGTTGTGTCCAATTGTCACTTGTAAGAGTCATTAGTAAGAGCATAGAAAATGTATACTAGGAAGAACATTTGTCAACTGTGGTACAGTGAATCTTGCAAGTTTGAGGAGCATGCGATAGAATTGTAGATTGCCAACCCAACAACCGTGGACATAAAATTGGCTAAGGTGTGATTATATACATGGAGATAATGAGAGCCATAATACAGGGGAAAAAGAAAAGGGAAAAAGGAGAAAGGAGTCGATGGTGGAATTGTAGATTAGGGAAATTTTGAATACAAGATGTGGACCCGGTAGTCAATTTGTATATTGCGGAGGATCAGAGTAAATAATTTGAATGCATAATTTGTAACATGGAAGAGCGGATGATGTCGGAACCCACACCTGTGTCCAATTGTTAGTACTAAGAGGTAATATAGTATTGAAAATAATATTTTAGATTATGTTAAATACTTCATAGGGATTAGTATCTGTAAACAATGGCAATCTCCACCCCGCCAGCCTTGCATTTTGTGTGTGAATTTGTATATCGTGGAACTTGAAGGACTATTTGGAGGACACAGAACAATAGAAGTGCAATGTCAAGTCAGCCAGTCTGCAACTCCGCTTCTCAATTTGTATATCGTGAAATTTTGGGTGCTATTTGTAACACACGCAACAATGGAGGGCCAATTTTGAGCCCACCCGCTCGAGCACCCATGATCAGAAATGTCCGTAGGTATGAAAAGGAACAACTGCCAGTTCAATTCTCCATGCAAGGATATAGATGGAACTGAAATTGGTCCCAACGTGGCAACCGTGGACATAAAATTGGCCAAGTATCAAAAACAATAGCGGTCGGTCGGATTTGTCGTCTGATTGTATAGATGGAAATAAAGATATGCCAACCCGCCAATGCTGGAGCTGCATATTTCGTGAACCCACCAAAAGGAGGATCCAAAACAAGCTGAGAAGGTATCCACAGAGGAGGCGAGGCCCATACCTTCTAATTGTATTTCTCCAAACATTTGAATGCATAATCTGTAAGATGAAAGAGAGGACGATGTCCGGTAGTGAATTTGTATATTGCGAAGACTGTAATTCCAACTGTTTGATACCTCTGTGTCCAGTTGTCACTAATAAGTGCTAATTTAGTATTATAAATAAAGTTTTAGATACTGTTAGATACTTCATAGGGATTGGTATTCGTAAACAATGGAAATCTCCACTCTGCCATTTCTGCATTCCGTGTGTCAATTTCTATATCGCAGAACTGGGAGTGCTGTTTGAAGGACACGAAACAATAGAAGTGTAATGTTGACTCAACCAGTCTGCAGATTCGCTTGTCAATTTGTATATCGTAGAATTCTGGGTGCTATTTGTAGGCTACGGAACAATGGAGCCCCATTTTTGAGCTCGCATGTGTGCCCAAGAACACGCGATCGAAAATGTCACTAGGTATGGAATGAAGAATTTGTGCATGATTTATAGAATATCATGTCCATATTTTATAGTCCCATAATACATGGGAAGAAAATAAGGGAAAAAGGATGGAGGTGTTGGCAGTGGAATTGTAGATAATATACAAGAACAAGAGAAGGGAAAAAGAACTAAGTATCTCGCAGAAGAACATCAGGGTTTGCAAGCGCTGACCCCGCAACGATGGGCATAAAATTAGCTAAGTATGGAAAGGAACAATGCTCAGTCGGATCCATCGTGCAAGGATATATATGAAGATGTTAAAGCATGAATTTCAGAGCATTGTTGATGTATATCAGGAAGGATGCGAAGTTACTAGGGATGGAAAGAAACAACAGATACTTTGAATCAAGTCAATGTGTACGAGGAACCCATGGTGAAATTGTAGATCACAAATCTTTCTAGTGCAAGATGTATATTGCGGAATGATAAGCAACTGGGTTCGCAAGCATCGGCCCCACAACGGCGAGCATAAAATTGGCCTAGTATGGAAAGGAACAAATCACTGACATTGTTTCGCTGCAACATGTATATGACGAAACAAGGGACATAGGTGCTGGGTACCGCAAACCCGGGGCCTGGTGCCTAGATAACTGGGAAAGTATTGGCCAAGACAAAGTTATGATATCTATTTTAATATTTTTCATACTAGCATCTATCAATGAACAAAGTTTTCATGTTTATCTGAATAGTATTCATAGTAATATATATTAATGGATTGGTTGTTTCAAATGAAAATGATCTCCCAATCTGTAAGATGCTTTTCAGCTTGCAAATTTCACTGGAACCTCAAAATTTTTGACTGCAACATGTACATAGCGCAACAAGAAACATGAATTTGCATTTTGGTCTCAACGACATAAACTCCTTATCATCTATTCATATTGTATTCATTGCAATGAGATCAGAAAACATTAGCTCTCCATAAACATCAATATCTAAATTAAATTAAATGCAATCAAAATTTGGTGTGACATTTAAGTAATTAGAGCATAAATTGTAGATTACAGAAGTTCTTAGGCTGGAAGATGTATATGATGGAACAATGGACATAGTTGTTTAATACCACAAACCCAAACATAATTGCCTAAGCTTTGCCGAAGAGGAAGCTTTTTTGTATTTGTTCCAGTACTACTGATATTAGTGTATATGCACATATATTATCAAATAGAAGAAGCTGCAATATATCCAACAAACTTCACAAGAACATTGCATCAACAGTTCAACCACCTTGTCATTACTCATTATTAATTCTATTCATGAAACCCGAAAAATGGGAGCAAGACAAGTCCTCCAATTTCTTTCTTTAAATATAGGGCCACCGCCACATAAATATGGCCTATGAAAAATTATTCTTACATGTAAAATGTAAACAAAGAGCATGCCAGGTTTTATTTAGATTGAAGTATTGGGCAGCAGAAACAAAACCTTTTTTTTCATGTTTAACCACACAGGGGAAGAAGGTAGAAAATACAATTAAAACAAATACCATAAATTGGAAAATACTGTCAAAAAATAAACCGAAATTATTCTATATTCAAATAAGGTGGGTTACAAAATACAACCAAGGCTATTTTTGAAAATGATTGTGATTTCTCCTGCCATTGACAAATTTAAAATATGTACATTGATGAAGCTTCTTCACAATTTTGTACTTAATCGGTGCTGCCAAGTACATCTATCCCACTTTTTTGAATATCTTCTCTCTTCCAGATATGGCCTGCTTGCAATGCTTGTTTATTCAACATTCCATTCTTTGTCAATTATTAATTTCCCTCTACTATATAAAAGTTGGGGTTTAAGGTGCTTTGCTTGTAATGTTCTTGACCCTTGACATCCGAGACAACCTACAAATGCCATTTAGGCCAATTTCAAAGTGGAAGGAGTCGTTCTATGTCACAACAACTAAAGTAGCAGAAAATAATTCAAGTACGTAGTGACTGGTATTCTCCCTATATTCGATCGTCTGTTTGGTTGAGAAGCCTGCATGAGGATTTGTATGTGGAACTTATTTGCTTTATTACAATAAATTGGAAGGACCGTCCAACCCAGCTGCAAAAAGAAACTTTGTTGAGGTACATAACTTCTTCGGGAAGTAGAGGTGTGGCAAGTGCATCAAATGATGCAAAATGCACCAGAACAGGTCTGGCAAGTGTATCAATGTTGCAGATGGCATCATAATATATCTTTCTTCATAGCCATGGAGATATGGCGACCCACAGAAAGGTCTGGAAAGTTCAAAGGTGACGCCAAATATGTAGAGTCTGCAACTACAACTAGAGGAAACCGAACAAACTTTCACAAAGAACATAGCTTTCTGTCAAGTCGGCTACCAGACCCACATGTAGGTCATCATACTATGAAATAAAAACTTTTGTAGCGATAATATGTCATTTTATCCACCCATACAGTTTCTACTACCTGCCTCCGAGGTAGACAAATACTTGTGCAATCTATACAACTTGATACAGTTGCCAAATTTGTGTTGTTGGAAGAAGATATATACTTAAATGAAGAACTATTTTGCACCCGACCTCAAAATCCATTACAATTCCTAGCAATAAAACAAATCAGTTCAACCAACAAATCTCCAGCCAACATTTTCAACGAACCAAAGCATCAAACACAGAGAGAACACCAACCAGAACATACTTGTTCTATTTTTTTCGTCCTCTCCGAGTTTCTCTTTGTATAATAGAGTTTTTTTTTTACTCAAAGCTCACGTCACATAAAACCAATCTCTATTCCTTCATCTGCTCATCAATCACATCTCTAAGTTGTCTTACATGTGCATGACCAGGAACATTAGAACTAATGCACCCTAAAGCACAACTCTTTGATTGTAGAGAGAAATGGCAATAAGTATTTAAAAGCAAGGCTGGATGGTCTGCCGTAGATTTTGTGTTGATTTGTTTTAATGACAGGTGTTCTCGATATTTTCACTTATTAATGCCAATCTTTTTGAATATGTACGCTCAATAGTGACTACTAGCACGTATTAAAATTCCCATATCTGAGCAGATTCTGAAATCTGACATCTAAGATATGCACAATATTAAAGTGGGACATGATGTCAAGGCCTCTGTGGGTGACACATTCGTGAACTTTGTCGAAGCTTTTAAGAAAACTAAAACTGCACAGGCAAAAAATAAAATAAAAAGTATTTCGCAAATTCAAAATGCAGGCAGAAAGAAATTACCAGATCCCATAATATTCGCTTGTCTATTCATTTTAATGGGAGATGTCCTCCAGTTATTAAAGCCCATCATTTCAAAATGCACAATATTAAAGAGGAACATGACATCAAGGTCTCTGTCGCTGACACGTTCGTGAACTATGCTGAAGCTTTGAAGAAAACTAAAACTGCACAAGGAAAAGAAAATTATAATTTCACAAATTTAAAATGCAGGCAAAAACAAATTACCAGATCCCATAATATTTTCTTGTCTATTCATTTTAATTGGAGATTTCCTCGAGATTTCAAGTTATTAAAGCCCATATTTTCGAACCTGTCTGCTCAGTTCTAACTTTTCAAAGCATATTTAATGTGTATTGGGAAGCGCAGAAGGTAGTGGGGATGGATCCCTATGTAACAAACGTTACTACTATTGTTCTGTTTTTGTTCACGAGTGTATGTAAAACATGCGCAAAGAAAAGTAATTCGAGAATGATAATTGTTTTGCAGGAGCCCTTGAAATTCAAATAGTGTGCAAGCCCGATTTTCATTTTGTATATCATGGAACTATCCATGCTATTTGTAGGACACAGAACAATAGGGACCGAACCTAGAGCCCGCCATCCCAAGAACCCGCAATCCAAAAAATGCTCACTATTTTTTTTGTGATTTTTGTCCACCAGGGTATGTAAAACAAACGTAAAGTAAACTATTTCGATAATGTTAACTTTTTTGGACATGACGGCCCTCAAATTAAAATAGTCCACAAGTCTGATTGCCAATTTCTATATCGTTGAAGTCTCCAATTGTCAATTTTCAGTCGCCTACCCTGACAACACGCGATGCAAAAACTGATTAAGTATGGGATGACGACTCCATGAAGGCTGTATATATCTACTCTATAAAATTACATATTTCCTATGTTTAATCTATGCTATCCAGGAAACCTATAATTTGATAAATTTCAATGTTTTATGTCTAGGAGCCCTATTGTTAAAGAAAACTGTTTCGGAAATGCTAATCTATACACCATAGTTCGATACAACCTATCCGCGAAGGCGCATCCATAATAATGGCTAAGTATGGAACCTAACTACGGTCGGTCAGAATGATTGCAAAATTCTTGTTGCTAACCGATTGTCAATTTGTATATCACGGAACTCTCCGATTGTCAATTTTCAGCCGCCTACCTCGTCAACCCACGATGCAAAAACTGACTAAGTATGGGATGGCGGCTCCGTGGTCCAGGAAACCTATAATTTCATAAATTGCATTCTCTTCTGCCCAAGATTCTTTTAAATAAAAATAATTCGGGAAAGCTAATGTATACATTGAACACGACCTGTCATAGTCCGATAGAACCTATTCGTGAAGTTGCGTCCATAAAAGTGGCCAACTAAGCAACCGAACAACGGTCGCTTAGAATGACCACATAAACACGAAAAACTAGAGTCAAACACAGTTTACAACAAGAAAGTAAAAGGGAGAGAAAAACTATATCTCCCACACAGGAAAAGCCATTGTCATAACTATAAAACCATAGTCACACAGAATCCATGTAAAAAGCATTAGCAGCCATGAAATATATTTTGAGGCCAACAAAATTTACTTTAACGTGTAACATATGCAATTTACACCACCTGCAATTCTTTAGTCTGTTATTTTATCTTAATAGTATTCTATGCAAACTGCAGTGCAAAACAAAATGTGACCAAAGATCCAACCGCAGATGTACCATCCCAACATTTGCAAACCCTGGCCAAACAAGAATAAGCACCAAACAAGAACCCAGCTAAGAAGAACTAAAAGGCCCAACTGTAGGCACATGACCAGTATCTTACAAAGTCGAATCAAGCAACAATAAACAACATACAATGAAGAAAGAAGCAAGCAACAACCACCCCCCCAAGAAACAATGTTGTTCCAATCACGATTGCAGAAACCCAAATGTCTAAACTGCAACAACACAAACAGGCAAGCAAGAACAACGACAACATGCAAATAAGAAATTAGTGGCATGCAAAAAACAAGCATGGACCACCGAACCAGCAATTCCGCTGGAGCATAAAAATTTTAAAAATAGAAGAAAATGTCTTGTAACAAGCCTATTAAGTAACCATTCAACACTACCAAGACTATTAGGTAAACATTTAAGTCTGTCAGAAATGCACTGTAAACATTTAAGAAAAAAATTCAATGTGGCAGGACTCTGACGTATCCCAAAAAGAAAAATTATATTTTTTGTAAC
>JASDQU010191367.1:13034-26372 GCA_032191745.1 Picea mariana
AAGATAACAACGAGAATAGACCAATACAAAGAGGTAGTATTGTGAAT
The DNA here is from genome assembly GCA_032191745.1 of Picea mariana. Taxonomy (NCBI): domain Eukaryota; kingdom Viridiplantae; phylum Streptophyta; class Pinopsida; order Pinales; family Pinaceae; genus Picea; species Picea mariana. Next base: position 13,082 of record JASDQU010191367.1, read on the forward strand.
ATTGAAGATAGTGGGGAGACTATACCAATTAGAAAGAGATAGGATTGTGAATATCGAGGATAACATACAGACTAAAAAATTATAAAGTTAAATTGAATTAAAAACTTGGAAGCATGATGAATCAAAATAAGGTAGTATAAAAGATAATCATATCTTCAAAACATGGGGAATAAGTCTTCCAAATAATGATGACCTATACTAGCACATAACTATGAATCACATAACTACAACACCTTAGATCATTTAATAAACTACTAATGTACAATATCCTAAACCCCCCTTAATAATGACTTAGGATAAGAATAAATACTTACATAGCCACAAATGGAAAAGAAAAACGACATTACATTTACCCCCTTTAATGATGATTTCCATCTCACCTAACATAGTCTTAAGTGTTGGGTATGTGATATATTTTTTGTACAACCAAACTTAGTGTCCATGTTGCACCGGGCATGTGGTGGGTCATAGAGTGGGAGCCCCCATACATAAGGGTTCAAGGAAGCTCCCCCGAAAAAAAATTTTGGTGTTTTTTTTGCCTTTTTTTGGCACATGGTTTTCGTCAATGGTTTTCTAATTCTGGTTTAGGAATTATGGTTGTTGACTAATCCAAGTCAATGGACTGGTGGTTTTGTATGACACAATATCCTATCTATTTTGTATTGTAAACAATGAAGAATATGATGAATAAAAGAATAGAGGTGCGGCTCTAAACAAGTTGTTGGTCTTCCCGATTTGTGTTTCTAGGGTAAAATATCTATGTACTGTCCATTGTATCCTTTTTGTTTTTATTAAGAATCTATTTGTAGTAATTAATTGTACAAGGTTAAAATCTTCATTAAGATGAAAAAATATCTCCACAACTTGATATTTTGTAATGTGACAAAATGTCAATTCAAAAACCTAATAATGAGTAATTTTTCTAATGAAATGCATGAGTATACCAATGTGTTTAGTGAAAATAATTGTTCGATGTAACATTGGATTCCTAGAAATATTTTGACAATGACAAATGAAAAAAAGATCAAAGTGAATTCCATCAAAATTATAGCCTGCAAATAACCAAAAATTTCTTCACAAAAGTTGATTAAGCTAACAAGCATTTCCACCATTGATCTTAGGCATAAGTGATTAAAAAGTGGTGTTAAATAGTCAGAAATTTTCCAAAGAATTCTCTTCAAAATATGACAATGTTGAAGCTAAAATAATCCAATGAATATGCATTCAAATGTCACAAATCCACAAGAGTTCACTAATTAATCAAATAACCTTTACTCCAAAAAGAATTTGTCCTAAGATGACACCTCATCATAATAGGATCATGTCCCTTGATGCCTAAGAAAATTCCTATGCACAAAATCTCAATCGTATGATTAACATGAATCATTTACTCTCAATCATCGATTTTAAATTGTGTACTCTAGACTCTTGATAGTTGATGTGGGGCCTCCAACGCATTGACCAAATGATTCCCCAAACTAGCGATCAACACGTCGCCCTTAGCACCATGTTGGCACACCATGTCACCTTTCCAAGTACATATATGACATTATTGTTGTATTTGCAAGTGCGGAAACACAAATACCATAAATCAAGCACAAAATTAAAACACAGAGATTTTATGTGGTTCACCCAAACATTGGGCTATGTCCACCAAGCAGAGGTATTGGTTGTCTTATTATTCAGATCAAGGAGATTACAACAGCTCACTCATGCTCATCTCACACTCATGTCTGCCTCTATGGGCTTACATAAATAATGAACAGATTTAGATTAGTTACATAACTATTTTCTAAACATGTGCGTTCATACCAAATTGGTAGATTTGGTTGAAAAAACTACTACAAAATAAGCTCCACTAAATCTGCTCATATCTACCAAATCTGGGAAATTCGTTGGCATATTCAATAATGTCCACCTTAACAACAATTAACCTGATACCTTGCTCCTTCTTATATTCATCACCTTTTCTGCAAGCCAAGAGAAGCCAAGCACCATCGTAGCTTCTCTAACAGTACTGGTTTTGTGAACATGTCTGCACAGTTCTCTTTTGTATGCACTTTCTTAAGAGAGACTCCACCTTCATTAATGACCTATCTTACAAAATGGTACTTGATAGGTATATGTTTTGTTTTACTATGATAGGATGGATTCTTAGCCAAGTGAATATCACTCCGGCTGTCACAAAGTAACTTTACTTTGTCTTGCATCCTTCCAAACTCACTAAACAAACCTTTCAACCAAACTACCTCTTTGCAAGCATGTGAATCAACTACATATTCTACTTATGTAGTGGATAAAGAAACAATGTTTTGTAGCTTTTAAATCCAACTAATAGCTCCACCTGCAAGAGTAAATACATACCCTGAAGTCGACATTCTCTTGTCCAAATCACTTGCAAAATCAGAATCAACATATCCCCAGAATAACTCATGACCATTGTTATAGGTGATACAGTAATCACTTGTGCCCCTTAGATACCGAAGCACCCATTTCACTGTTTCCCAGTGCTCTTTACCTGTATTTTCCATAAACCTGCTGATAACCCCAAATGCATGTGAAATGTATGGCCTTGTACTAACCATCGCATACATTAGACTTCCTACTGCATTATCATATGCTATACAAGACATATATTCCTTTTCTTCTTTTGTACTAGGAAATAAACTTGAAGAAAGCTTAAAATGGGAAGCCAAAGGCACTGAAACTGGTTTCACATCGTTCATACCAAACCTCAAAAGTATATTCTCAGCATACTTCTATTGTAACAACCAAAGCTTACCATTCCTCATGTCTCTGAATATCTCCATGCCCAAAATCTGCCTTGCTGCTCCTAGATCTTTCATATTGAATTTCCTAGCCTTTTGAGCCTTTAAACTGTTGATCTTATTTATGATTTTTCTTGCTAAAAACATATCATCAACATACAATACTAAGATAATGAATATTCCATTATTCATTTTCTTAAAGTAGACACAATGATCATACTCACTCCTTGTATAATTCTGGTTCACCATGAAAGAGTCAAATTTCTTGTACCATTGTTTGGGCGACTGCCTCAGACCATACAATGATTTCTTGATATTGCAAACAAATTTCTTACTGCAATTTTGAATGAACCCTTTAGGTTGTTCCATATAAATTTTCTCATCCAAATCTCTATGAACGAAAACAATTTTAAGATCTAGTTGCTCCAAGTCCAAATCAAGCAATGCAACTAATGCTAACACAATTTGAATTGAAATAGTCTTTACAAATGGTGAAAAAATCTCATGAAAGTTAATACCATCTTTTTGAGAATATTCTTTTGCAACCAGCCTTGCTTTTTACCTTCCAGCTTATCATCAACACCCTTCTTCATCTTGTAGACCCACTTGCAACCTACAGTTTTTCTATCGCTTGGAAGTTCTACAAGGTCCCATGTAGCATTCCTCTCTATTTCTTTCATTTCATCCTTCATTGATTCTTTCCATTTATCATTGTTAGAAACCTTCATAGCTTCTGGATAGCATGAAGGTTCATCATCATTAGTACTTAAAGAAACTGATGAAACAAAATCATCATACCTTCTTGGAGGATATATGACCCGTGTAGACCTCCTTAGGGAAGTTTGTGGCTCATCCACAATCTGTTCACTGTCATCATCAACCATGTCTTCCTCTGCTGTAGGAGACTCTTCATGAACATTTTTTGAAANACCTTCATTAGTTTCAAACTGAATTTGTTGATACTTTGGTGCTTCTTCCTGTTTCATTTGAACATCAACATTTGATTTGATGAGAGATGATTCATCAAATATTACATCTCTAGTAATGGTGACCTTGTGGGTAGTAGGATCCCACAACCTGTACCCCTTAATACCATCACCATATCTAAAAAAGATAATCCTTTTTTATTTTGGATCTAATTTAGAACATTGATGTTTCAGAATTAGAGCATAGGCATCACAACCAAAAACTTTAAGATTAGAATAATTACAAGGGTGGCCTGCCCATACCTATTAAGAAATTTTGCATTCTATTGTTGTTGATGGTGATTGATTCACCAGATAACAAGTTGTAGTTACTGCTTCTGCTCATAGTTCTTGCTACAAATTGGTGTTACTAAGCATACTCCTTGCTCTCTCTAGAAGAGTCTTGTTCATGCGTTCAACAAATCCATTCTGTTGAGGAGTATAGGCAATGGTTTTATGCCTATCGATCCCAAATTCCTTGCAATAATTCTCAACTCCATTGAAGTAAATTCACCACCATTATTAGTTCTTAAACATTTAATGGATCTACCAGTGCTCTTTTCCACTAAAGCTCTAAACTTCTTGAAAACTGTAAATACATCAGCCTTACTCTTTAACATATAGATCCACACCTTCCTAGAGAAACCATCTATAAAATTTACAAAATATGATGATCCTCCATATGAAATAGTAGGGGATGGAACCCAAACACCAGAATAGATATAATCAAGAATTCCTTCACTGGTGTGTCTTCCGGTTTTAAATCTCTGCCTATTCTGTTTTCCATAAATAAAGTGCTTGCAGAAATCTATCTTTAAAGACTTTAGACTAGGAAGTAACTTGCAATCATTTAATACCTTTAATCCTTGTTCGCTCATATGACCCAACCATTGATTCCACAGTCGAATAGAATCACTATCTTTCTCAGATACCATTGTTGCATGATCTGACTCAGTTCTTCCTTCTAACAAAAACAGGTTACCATCCTTGTTTTCTTTCATAACCAGTAGGATTCCTTTGTAGACCTTCATAACTCCACCTTGAACAATACTCTTGTAACCTCCTGTGTCTAAGACTCCCAAATATATTAGGTTCTTCCTAAGCTTAGGTACATGTCTTACATAAATTAATATTTTAACAGTTCCATCAAACATCTTAATTCGAATGCTACCAATTCCCACAACTTTACACGAGATATCATTTCCCATGTAAACTATTCCATCATCTATAGAATGATAAGTAATAAACCAGTTTCTATGAAGACACATGTGGTTTGAAGCACCAGAATCTAATAACCACTGTTGATCATGACATGAACCAATACTAATTGATAAAAATTCATTAGTCGTACCTGAACTTGTTTCAGTTGCATTTGCTTCCTTCATCTCTTTTGGAGGGTCTTCTTTGGAGGCTTGTTGTCACTTCCAACAATCCTTCTTCAGGTGTCCAGATTTTCCACAAAACCAACACTTAAGCTTGCTCTTTCTTCCCTTCGACTTTGACTGAGGGAAATCCCTTTGACCATGTCCTCTTTCTTTAGGTTTGCCTCTGATCACCATCGCCTCAGGTGTATAGGTTTCTAGATTGGATTTCTTCCTTGTTTCCTCAGACAGTAAAGCTCCAACAATATCATCAAAATAAATACTTTATGTTGAACTGGAACTAATAGAGGTAACAAAGTGATCCCATGATGCGGGAAAAGAACACAATAATGTAATTTCCTTATCTTTAGATTCAAATTTCACTCCCATGCTAGTCAACTGAACTAAGAGAGTATTAAAATTATTCAAATGATTAGCTATCTTCGTACCTTCCTTCATGTGCAAACTGTACAATTATCTTTTCAGAAAGATCCTGTTCGTCAAGGATTTCGTCATGTACAAGCTTTCCAGTTTTGACCACAAATTGACTGTTGTCTTCTCTGTAACAATGTTAAACAGTACATTGTCAGCCAAACATAGGCATATAGCACTCAGTTCTCTTACATCCATCTCATCCCAGTCATCATCTGTTATGGTCGTGGGTTTCTTTGTTTTTCCCAAAAGTGCCTTCACCATGCCTTGTTGCATGAGAAAATCGTGCATCTTAACCTTCCAGATCTCGAAATTGTTCTTTCCATTGAAATTCTCAATTTCAAACTTAGCACTCTGCATCTTTTTCATTAGAGGAAACACAAAAAACACCAGTGCTTATAAAAAACCAAGGCCCTTTGAAAATGTGGAAGAGTAATAGTATTAACCCAAAATATTTAATTAAAATATTTAAGATAAATCACAAATATATCTTTAAACCTTTTACTAAACAAAAAAGAGGTCCACAAATAATATTTTAATTAACATCCTCCACCCACTTTATTAATAATGTTGATCCTCTGTAAGCATAATCATTAAAGTCAACAACCTAATAAACTTTATACCTTTATTTTATATACTATATTCCAAATATAGTAATTCCTCCAATACCTTTTAAAAGCAGCCTCCATGTGACTTTAAAAAACATGCCCCTTTAAAAAACCATACCTTAAAAAAAAAAATCAACTCCAAAAAAACATACGTTGCCCTCATAAATTTTGTAAAAAAGTCGTCGCACCTCCTGATGTGAGTGGCATGCATGCTTCAAAGGGTCGCCACACCTCCCATGATAATTGGCCTACGGAGATGTGGAAAAATTACTCGTGGAGTTGACGCACCTCCCGTTATGGTTGGCCTGCGGAAATTTGGAAATTTACTCACGCGTGAAGTGTGCACTAGTGGCCACCATGACCTTCGAGAGGAGAGACTTGTGGAAATTTGGAGATCAACGCGCCCTCTCAGCTCATGTTTTATCATCACTGATTTCTTAACCAGATTTCACCACCTCTTCGATGATAGACATCTGCCTCTCTCTTAATTCGAAAACTTGATCCTGTACCACGACTGATTTACTGGTCTCACAGATCTCCAACCTGAAACACTCTGATACCACTTGTTGTATTTGCAAGTGAGGAAACATAAATACCATAATTCAAGTACAAAATTAAAACACAGATATTTTGTGTGGTTCACCCAAACTTTGGGCTACATCCACCAAGCAGAGGTATCGGTTGTCTTATTATTTATATCAAGGATATTACAACAGCTCACTCACGCTCATCTCACACTCATGTCTGCCTCTACGGGCTTACATAAATAATGAAAAGATTTAGATTAGTTACATAACTATTTTCTAAACTTGTGTGTTCATACCAAATTGGTAGATTTGGTTGAACAAACTACTACAAAATAGGCTCCACTAAATCTTCTCATATCTACCAAATCTGGGAAATTCGTTGGCATATTCAACAATTACCTATAGTTGGATTGACATCAAAATTGTCTTTGCATTAAAACTTTGTATCACCCGATGTTGACCAAGCCATTGCACGCCAAGATTAACAATGTCACGCAACTACTGATAGTCATTTTTGCAGACCAAATCAACCATTGAATAATGGTGAAGGAATTACCATCACATTAAAAACCATTAATTCCCAAAGATCACCCTATTATTTCAATATTTTTGGTTGTAAACTCATATTCATTCCCAAGATTATCCCATTATCTGCATTTGTTAATTTTGTTCCTAGATGAGTATATTTTTATGATTGTCTCCTGCTAACAAATTAAGGATAATTTTTTTCTTGTTTGGTATAAGGAATTTGAGTGGACAGTAATTGATCTTCGAAGAACTTATTTAGGTAAGCACCATTCTCTCAAAGGATGACATTTCTTGGTACAAGGTATGCTATTTCATGTAATATGGATTTTTAGATTTCACTGATGCTTCATTGATGATTATCACTATTTAAATGTATAAACCATGCCTCAAAGGAAAGTTCCCATGTATAGGACACCGAAGAAGCTGAGAAATCAATCTAGTGGCACTGGGAAGTTTTAGGTGTTGTACCTGAATAAATAGAAGGAGCCAAGACCCCCAAAATACCAAACCTTTGATCGTTATGCCTCTGAAGAAGGTTTTGAACATAGTGCTTTTGTTTCATGACACTGAGACATGCACAATGAGTGGGACTTCCACCCAGGTACAAATCCCTTCTTGGAATGATCTGTTCTATAAATTAGACAAAGAGGATTATCCAAAATCTACCGCACATAGATACTTTCAACTTTGAGAGGTGGATGATGAATGTTTTCCCACAACTAAGAGATCTACGATTCATTCAGCTGTTTCCAGAACACCTATCCTACCCTACGTAGAGTTTATGGAATGGGTCATTAACCAAACCAGGGCCCAAGAGTGAAATATTATCAATGATCAAGGGGAGTTCATAGGGTCACTCCTTCCCCAATACATGTCTTACTATTATAAACCTCCTAACCTTGATGAGTCCTTGACCAAGGAATTACTAATTTCATTTTATGAGAAATATGATACTAGCAAAATATTAAACAACTGGTGGAAAGAGGATAGGAAATTCACTAAGAGATCTAGTGGAAGGTACACCATCTCAAATTTACGGGAGTCATACCTGTATGTAATGATCCTTTTATGCATATCGTACAACGAAAAATATTGGTTTGGTTCTCAAAGGCATGGATACCCTTAGCATACCACGTAGCAATGTGGCACATGAAATTCAATTAGGGAGATGTCATCTCCAAGTAACTTAGTCTGAAGGTTATTCAAGCATAATTTCCAAAACTTGATAACCCCCAAGAGTTTCATATGGTTTCTTTTATGTTGGATGTGTTGTGCATGCAAAACACTTTCCCCAGACTATCATTAAGATGGGAAATATCTAAGACATTGGTCCATGTGTACTTTATAATGTGTTGGGATTACATATATAAAACATTTTATTCCCAAATATATAACTTCGTCATCCCCAAGATATACTTGTATTTGGGAAGGAGTGTCCCAGGTTATCAGAGAAAGAAAAGAAGATCCTAACTTGCATACAGAACTAGTACCTTGAAGAAAAATACACATACTTAAGGATCTATGGGGCCATGATCCCACCACATATCCTCCCTATGTATGTTCCTGACATAATGGTGATCAAAGAAATCTATTATCGAACAATCATGTAGGTTTTAAATGCTACTCTTGTAAAAGAGAAGAAGAGATTGTTCATTCCTTATAATTTCCAGATAGAGTGTTATGTGGTGAAGGATGCTAAGCATTCAAAATAGGAAGGTCAAGTACACTTGGAATATATATTCATGATAGGAACATAAAAGAAACATGACCCCAAGGGATTAGTTCCAAAACATGTAGGGAAAGTGGCTCTGACTTGGACGTATGCCCATGAAAAATGGGAAGGGGAGTTATTCATTGAATATGTCAAAGATTGGAAAGAAGTGCAGAAGATAAGGGAAAATCCTAACATAACTATATTTTCCTCTTTTCCTTTAGAAGAACATAACACAATAGTAAAGGATGGAGCATCCTCTAGCACCGAACCTAGTATAGACCAACTACGAGGAGAGGGAGAACCCATCATAGAAAAGGAATGGCAAGACATACTAGTAGAGAAAGACAGGATTCAAAAAGGACAAGCTTCAGAAAGAAGGATCCAAGAGGAACAAATAAAGATAGAGGAATAAGAAGCAAATTAGAAAGCACTAGATGAATAGAGAAGAGAGGTTGACTGAAGGCAAAGAGAACATGAGTTTATCGAGAAAATAAATAGAGATTGAGAGGAGTAGACCCGACAACAAGCAACTAAGAAGAAGAAAAATCAATAACAAGGGTGGGTCAGTGGGTTGAGAAAGATCTAGAATGAGGCAACAAAATGACATAAAAAGGAAGAATTGGATCAATTGGAAAGAGAAATGGAAAAAAGGAGAACAAAAGAATGGTGAGGAACAAGGGACACCGATCACTATGAAGGAGCCAGGTGAGATCATTGACTTAACATGGGAGAAAAATAAAGGGGGAGACTCTGCTATTCCCATAATCAATGAAAATGTCGACACAGAGGAAATCCCTACAAAATTATCAAAAGATAAAGAGACATAAATTGGAAAGTGGGAGGGAGAAAAGAAGGATGATTCTCCCCCAATGGAATATTCCCCCCTCATCAAAATGATGGTGACACTTCATCAAATAATGATGAATTATACAAGTAATCACTTGGTGGACAATACCGGGAGGTGTCAACACATGCAGATAAGAGGGAAAATACAGATGGGAAAAATGTTGAAGGAAATCAAGGTGGAAAGGAATTGAACAATCAAGGTAATGATGCTGAAGAAAAGGACTTAGAAAATGATGAAAAGAGTAAGCAAGACACTAACATCATCCTTGAGAAATCACCTGGAAATAAGGAGGAAACCAAGAAACCTGGTGAGAGTCTTCCAAGTGACTCATCAGTTTTGGGAGAAAAGGTTGAGAAATAGATTCAAGACAAAAACCAAGAGGGTGCTACCATGGAGGAAAAATCCAGCCAGACAGAGAAGGATACATGTAAGGAATCACTAGCCAAATATGTTACCCAATACCCAATATCATAACACTTCTACACTACAGGGAGACTCAAAAACATATTTTCATGGGTTATCATACTATTCCCCAACCAATGGATGAGGTGGCCAACTTATATCTTTTTTCTTATGACAAGAAGAAAAGATAAATAGTGAAGAGAACTCATAGGAAAATGAAGGTCACATTAAAATCTATGGTGTTGAGAATAATTGAATAAGTTATCATAGAGACCAAGAAGGCCAAGGCAAGACAACTATACTCAACATGTTTGGCTATATCACATGCTTCCTATGATAATCCATTAGTGAAATGATATGAATTAGAGAGGGATAAAACTAAGATAGCCTCCTTCAAACACTAGGTACAATACCATCAAGAGGCATGGGGAGAAAATATCTTTAAATAATACCTACTTGAAATACATGGAAGACACTTCAAGGTACAAGAAGATCTGATAAGGAAAGCAATAGCTATGTAGGAGGAGTCCTTGTTGTTTGGGCTCACTCATAAGGACATACATCAATGGACCGAAAATGGAACTTGCACCTTGGAAAAAGTTGAATTTATTTGGGGGATCCAACAAGAGAAAGGTACAAAGGAACATCACACAGAGTTGTTGTCGGATGAAATAATGACCCAAATACACTTGGCAACCAAACATTAGGACAAAATTGTAGAGGAGCTTGTAGATAGGGTTGACGAAGAATCGGAACAATGCAGTTGAATATGGAACAAGATGAATTAATCATTGGTTGAAATTCATATGACAACTTTCATATTATTTTTGGTCGATAGACAAGGAAGCAAATGAATTCAAGTGATCAGTCGATGAATACAAAGAAAAAATCCAACTGATTTCCATGATGGAAAATGTAACATCCCCAGACACCTAGGCCAGGCCATGCTACTCCATAAAACATTCTTACTAAGCTATGCTATGCAAAAATTTATGTATTTTTATGCCATTAAATTAAATACTGAATTCTGGATGTGAACATGGTTAAGCAAAAATAATACCAATATGCATGCAACAATATTGTAACATTCCCAACATTCTAATGGGGTAAACCACATAAAATTTTTGAATTGTATACAACAATTAAAGCATACATAAACTATGCAAATACACATATTCATGTAGAATAATACTTGAAATACACATGCAACATACACAGGGAAAAACCCATAAAATCAAATGCATAAATAATGATGCAACATGTAATTTCTCACACAATTTACACTTATCTTTGATAAGAATACCACCAACTGCGTGCATTCCTTATATGATCCTCCCAACCTTATACCACGCTACTAAGAACTCTCAGTAGTGGGTCACCCTTGAGCTAGGACTAAACTCAACCTGAGTAAAGGGATTCCTAGCTAGACTGATGTATCTCAGACAACAAGAACAACTCTGGTAGGTGCCAACTCAAGATAACAACCCACAGTCTCTCATTCCCCACATTCTTGTCCCACCCCAAGAATTGTTCCCCTTCTCTGCTCAACAGTCCTTCGGCTTCCCCACTTCCCTTCCATGGCTTCAACAATAGGCCAGATAGGAAGTCTTAGAGAACTATAGTTGCAGTTGGACTCCCTCAGGAAATAAATTCCCAACAATTCTCTCTCCTAAAGAAAGTTTCCCACGGTCCTGACAACCTGCCTTTTCAATCCATGGGACTGAAAAACCACCACTTCAAACCCACATGCCTGACAACCCACTTCTTCAGTACAACTCTTAAGTCAACCAAGTACAGGATTAGGTGGAGGAATCAAAAGAATTAAGGTATGGAATAGGTGATGGCAAGAACGAAGTTCAAGAAAGGAATGATGATGGAAAAAAAAACATTCCAGGTAGAGTGTTGGTGATGGCAACAACGACCTTGAGATAAGGTGCAATACTGGCTTGGGTAGGGTACAATACAGGATCAAGTAAGGTACAAGTGTGTTGTGCATAACGGAAAGGGTATAGTTACTACTCAAGGCATGCGTGCAAGATTGAGAGGTTGAGTGATGGAGAGAATGGAGTGACTCCTGAATGGGAAGAATGGTCCCAATGAATGGCTAATCCCACACATTTATTTGCATGTTCCCTTGATGACACATGGCTTTATAGGAGTTCATTTCTCTCCACTTTTATTTCATTCTCTTCCCATAAGAACTTAGGATAACATAAGCTATATCCATACCTTAGTCCTTAGGAATAATATTATAATATTCCTTTGGCATTAGGCCCTCTAGCTTAGCCCCCTTTCTTGGCTCTTAGCCCTCCCTTTCCCTTCCTAGTGTATTTTAGTCCCCCATAATCTTTATCGTGGCTGGTCTACATGCAATGATGTATTTTATTAATGATATGAGTGTTTACATATAAAAAAATAGGCTCATTGGCCTTTAGCATCTAGGCATTCCGACCTAATAATCACATAATCCTTCTGGCCTATAATAACCTGGCTTACCATTCTATAAAAAATATTCACATTTACAACCGGGGCTCGGTATTGGGGTGTTACATCCTCCAAGCCTTATTTATGCACTATCCTTAGTGAAATATATTTACACATTTACCATCAAAAACCTTAAAAAATATGTGGGTATTCTTCTCGCATAGAATCCTTTTTCTCCCAAGTTGCATCCTTAGGACTGTACTGGGTCCATTGTACCCTTACTAGCTCTATGGATCGATTCTGGAGCTTCTTGATCTTCCAGTCCAGTATGCACACCAGATGCACCCGAAAAACACCTTCTTGCTCCACCTAAATCACATTCCAATAAATAACATGATTAGCATCAGGTATATACTTTTTGAGCAATGATACAAGGAATACATTATGAATAGACATTAATGCAGGTGATGTAAGAATATATTTTATGGGTTCAATCCTCTCTAGGATTTCAAACAACCCATAATAATGAGCTGCCAATTTTGAAAAATTTCCCAACTTCAGGGAACTTTTGTTGGATTTTACCTTCAAGAACACATGGTTACCCACTTTAAATTCTTTGTGAGTTCTGCCCTTCTCAACATATCTTCTCTGCATGTCTTGAGCAACCTTTAAATTCTATTTTTTTTTTTGAGATCTTCTCTTCCATTTCTCTAAG
>JASDQU010191368.1:1598-12907 GCA_032191745.1 Picea mariana
AATAAGATTCCTCATTGTTTCCAACACCTCTGTGAGTGAGCTTCCATCATTGTTATATCTTGGATCTTCAGGAGGTCCTTGCTACAGATTTCCTTCCATCCTGATTTCTTCACCCTCCTGAGTTTCCATAATTTACAAAAAAAAAAATAGAAAGGGCTTTCTGTTTGAAACCATAAGATTTATTAGTTTTACATATGTCATAATGTATACTAAGTAGCTAATGTAGCCCTGTTCAGGCCCGGTGTTGTAGCTTTTTCTCTGATACCATATGTAATGAACATCAAATTCACCATAAAAGAAGAAAATTCTATGACATAATTCAATTTCGTCTAAGCTTTAGAATTTAAGAGAAGGTAATATACATTTCTGTCCATAATGACATTATTACACCAGTCTAGTTTACTTCGAACAAAAAAGATTATGTGGATAAAATCTTTCCATAATTCTATCACTTCCCTTAACTTTCAAACTACTCCAATATACTTATATGTATATAGACAATATCTAAACTTAGGTCGAAGGAACCTTTGAGGTTCAGAGAAAGGATTTGGACGCACATAGTTTAACCTATGGGTGGTCGTGCAGGAGAGTAGCTGAAATGAATGGTGGAGACACTTCGGGGAGAAGTGTTAAAGTTGCGAGAGTCGTTCAATCTTGCAGAGCAGTGAGGAGATTAAGGCCGAGTGTCTTCCAACACTCTAAGGCATTGAATTTCGCTATTTCAGAGTTNTCATCGGTTCAAGAGGAATCTTGACCGTTGATCTCTCAAGGGGGAGATTTTGGCATTTCGGGGTCCGAGAGTTCGAAGGACCTAGAATAGGAGGAACGTTTGCATCGTGAAAATCTGGTAGTGCTTTGACATTAAGAGTGAGGTCATAGAGTGGTAGTCACATGGATAGAGGATAAGGGTGATCCAGAACTGTTAAGCCCTTTTTGACGTTCCGGCGACCGGAATTGGAAGGACAAGGAGTCTGGGATTGTCAAAGTAATCAGTTCTGCACATTTAATTATGATTTTAATTGCAAGGTTGGATCTTCATGATTGCTAGAACAGTAGGTACTTTGACTATCTTCTATATGCGCGTATAAAGGTGTATATTATCATTCTTACTGTAGGGAATTCTCTTTAACTCTCCATTAACATATGTACTTATTTCCACCTATAAGTATGTACATACCTATAGCTTTCTCTAGAGATATATAGAGCGATGCACTATCCTAGTTATAGTTTCACCTTGATTCTAGTTTAATAATTGGAAAGCTCAGTTACGTGCTACGGTCCTACATCTTTACTTACAGAAAATATAAACATGCAAGTATATCTACCTACTTGGGTCTCATTCTTACACATCATTAGCTTACACATCAAGCATAGTTAACTCCAAGGATCCCATCTTGTTCTCTACAGTTTATGCCATTAAACAATATTATAATTACAAAATTTCGAATACTTAAAGGTGTATGACCTCATGGCAAGAAGAACTCTTAGAAAAAATCAGGCTAAAAATCTGCTTAATTAGTTTAATACTTTCATATACAATAATTTTTGTACTTTTCATGCCCTATACACGGTGACTTTTAATATGATATATTATTTCTATTCTACCTCTATCCCGGATGAAGATCCTCCATCATTTCTACTAGTCCATTCATTACAGTATTAGAGTTGTTCCTATAACAAATAATTCCTACTATGTTCCTACAGTTTTGTGAAAAAACAGAGGTCAATCGGGTTTCGGCGATTACAAATGCTGAACACAAAAACTGAAGACCACATTGTTTGCCAAATCACAAAATGCAGAAAGACTATGGGCCTAGCACTTCGGCGTTTTAGGATTCAGGATTTCATGATTTCAAATGCCAAACACCAACACACAACAACTCCCAAATTGCAAAAATATGAAAGTAAAGTGGGACCAACACTTCGGGGTTTTGGGGTTCGAAATTTTGGGGTTTACGAACACCTGACGCCCAAACAAAATGAAATAAAAAATGTGAAATTGCGAAATGAGATTAGGGTGTGGGCCCAACAATTTAGGGTTTCAGTGTTTGGTAAAGAAAAGGAACTCCACATATATCTAACAAGCAAGTCCCAAATGTTGAAGTATCAATTTTGTATTTAATCTCTTTTTAAAATCACATGCTCCAACAAATGAACTCGGAATAAATAAATGACTGGGTTCGTAATTGGTAAAAACAAATAATTACTGTGTTTGCTCAAAAAATGAATTTATCAAGAAATAAAATGAGTGTACAAACTCAATAACAGAAAATCATAATCGCAGAGCAAACCTCCAAAACAGGGAATAACCAAATCAATTCAAGATATGCTTTCAAGCTATCTCACCCTCTGTGTCTGGAATTACAATATGATTCAAGTATTCATGGGAACAAAACTTGCCCCTTCGACCTTAGGAAAAATTAAATCAGGGCGGTGATGGTATTTGGTGGCCTGCAAAGGCTAATGTGGCCACCGCTTGATAGTGAACCCTCACGTCTTGAAGGGTCAAGACGACCACCAATCCGTTGTCATAAAGCGGTGAAATGATTACAAATCGACAAGTTTTTCCTATTACAGAAATGGATTATGACATGGCAGATTTCTCCCATGGAAGTACTTCAATACATAATTATCATATACATATCACCAGTATAAATGATTATTTAACACAGAGAAGGAGTAGATCAACATATCTGAACAAGTTTTGTGGGAGGGCAAAGGGAAAAACCATGTTCCTTCCAACCATAGAATAGGCAGCCAAAATTTCTTGCCCGATTCACCCCCTACCTTGACCATGAATCCATGAGGATGAATTTGGAAGACTCCTCCTCAACAATGTCCACAATTCCAGCAGTTATCCTCTTGCCTCACACTTACTTAGTAGTTCTCATAACAACAAGGAAAATCCATAGTCCCTTTTCTCTGCATACTTGGCAGCATCCTGCCTCCTCAAATATGCTATTTATCATTTTTGCCCAGGTCTTTTTCCCTCCCTTGGGGATTTTCATAGCTTTCTAAATCCCTGATTTTCAGGGGCTGCCAATGGCCAAATCACTAATTTTCCACTTGTAACAATCAGCCTAGGGGTAGTTCCAACATGTTCCCCACTCATGGAGTCATGGTTAGCTAAATTAAACATGGTTGTTCCATTTGTCCTCCTGTAATTAATATAAAATATTTTGTTTTCATACAAGTGTCATAGTCAAATAGTTAGTTGGGTCAAATCAGGTCTCTACCCAACAGTGATGTTAATTAATTACAATTATTAAATTCGAAATTCATAATTTCCATAAATGGCAAAAAAATTCCAAATTCAAATTTACTAAAAATGGAATAAATTTCAAATGAATTTAAATTTCAAAAATATTTTATTTTTGGGGATATCACAATTGATCCTAATGTAGTATGAATCTAACCATGTGAATGGATGTCCTTATGTCGAACATGAAAAAAAACACTTGATTACCAGTCAAAGATGTAAACCGTTAACAAGCGCAAGGGAAATCACCATTGATGTCAATGATTCCCAAGGTACTCTAGTACATTCCTATGAATGTGAATAGATGAGTTGAAGTTGAAAATCCATGGAATCATCCGATCATAGGTCAATGATGTAAACCCACTGTCAAACATGAGGAGGCCTGCCATTGAGGCATGTAGGTCCCAAGGTACTAACCGGTTTCTAAGTCTAGTTCCTAGATAATGTGTTGAAGTTGGCATGAATAAACTTGTCGAAGGAGGGCCTTGATGTATCCCCCATCAACGAAACAAAAGAGACATAGAGATGTAATTGGTAGATCGAATGAACATGGACTGACATGGTTATTGAAACATGATATTTGTGATGGATGACTCTCGAGGCAAGTACTTCCCTTGAACACCGAGGCACATCAACAGAAACTTGACATGGACAAAAAATTGATGATGCAATGTATGCTGTGACTTTTGTCAGGTGACTGAAAGGAGTAAAAGAAAATCAGAGGATTGGCTCAATGAAGAGGGTCAGTGGATTAAAATGTGTGCAAAGACAAAGTACTGTGTTCAAGGGAGACTGTAAGAGTTACTGGTAGTGTTCTCAAAGACTTCTTGGCTTGCTTCTTTCAATTCCCCCCCCATTCAAATAGATGAGTACCTCTTTTTAATTTAACAAGCTCGAGGAGGGTAACACATGCTCTATATGACTCACCTTAGGTAAGTCCCTCTTCCTTTTTTTAGCAAACTGGAAGAAGTAAGGGTTCAGTCCCATATGGGCCCTTCAATGTATGATTATTTAACGAGTCCAAAGAAGGTAAACTCGATGATTTTTCATATTTAGAGAGTCTGAAAAGAACTTAAAGACGACTCCAATGTTGTCATTTTTGGTAATGTTAGTCTCACGAGGCCAAAAAAGAGATAAATTATCACTCGAATGACGCCCTTTCAAACCTTTTAACGAGTGGGGAAGGAAGCAAGATCACTCGACAATCTTTTCATGTTTATAGGGTATGAAGAGAGCACAAAGATGACTTTAGGGGGTTCCTTTTTCGTATATCCATGCAGGTCCGAAAAAGAGATAAAATTTTACCTGATTGCATTCTCATGTATTTACAAGAAAAAAAAAGAAAAAATACTAAGCTCGGTATGCCCCCCCTGAAAGTCAGTGGCTTAACTCCAGAATAATCAACAAAGGCTAGAGACATGCCCTCCAAGCTTCAATTCATTCACTGACTGTGAGGTTGTCACCAATTTCTCTACTAGACGGAGAAAACGGCTAAGAGTGGATGAAAAGAAGATTCAAGAGAGGTGTCTGTTTCATTTTTTAATGATCTTGACACAAGAAAAGAACTATGATATGGGTTCCGGGTTCAATCCCCAGATTGTTGTTTCATTTTTTAATGAGCTTGTTAAAGGAAAGAAAACTATGCTCAAAGATTTTGTTTCATTTTTTAATGAGCTTGCTACAGAGAAGAGAAACTAAGCTCAAAGCTTTTGTTTCATTTTTTAACGAGCTTGCCACAGAGAAGAGAAACTATGCTCGTGACCTCTATTTCATTTTTTAACGATCTTTCCACAGAGGGAAAAACTATGCTTATAGACTCTTCTTAATCATGGCTTCCAAGAGAATAAAACTATGGAAGGACACCATGTCAAGGGACAAAAATCAGTCATGGCTTCTAAGAGATCTTCACTGGATGGAAGAAAATCACTCTGGAAGGAACACATGTCGAGAGTCTCATCCGGGGTAAGGATATCATGCTCCAATAACCCTACCGAAGAGATCACCATGTCAACTACCAGATCTAAATCGTCTGAAGGTGAAGTCATGGGAGATAACGCCACATAATTGACATGCGGCAGGGGCGATACTGTTGTCATATAAGAACCATTGAGGGAGGTAATCCAGTCAAGACCAATGAATGAAATTTGATTAATAGTCACGATTCTTCCATCGTGTGGGAAAGACATCACATGAAAATGAGTGGACACAATAGCTTTCATGGCAGAGACATAATCCCTCCCAAGGAGTAAAGCAAAATACAAGTGGTCTCGGACTACCATGACATCAATAAGGACAATTTTCCCTCCAAAAGTTACTGGAAACTTTGGAAGGGTCCCTAAAGGTTGACTAGTTCTTCTGTTAAAAGCTAACAGATTTTGTGTAACCGACGCAAGTTGAGGACAAACCAAAGCGTGCCAAGAAACAGAGGAAAAAATACTAACGGACGCACCTTCATCTATCAGCGTTTGAGGAACGTCCTGACCACAAACCTATATTGTAATCTAGAAAGGAATGTGAGAGGGAAGACGAGGTCCTGTTACCACACCCCAATAAAAAAGGATGGCCTCATTACTTAGAGGGGGTTTCACGGGAGAATGAGGAATGCCCCCCAGTACGGTAGATTATGTATCAACGAGAAAAATGTGGGCAGTATCAGGTTTACTCTCTAGAGGGAGAGTAAGATCGACTGATGATTGGATCGAATCGACCACACAGGCACTCTTCAGAGGAAGAGTGGGACTGACCGAGGAAGGGTCTGGATCAACCACTTTGGCACTCATCAAAGTTGGAGTGGGATCGATTGATGATAGAATGAGAGCGACCACTTGGGTTTCATTATCTAAGGGGAGAATGGGGTCGACGGGTGGAAATGGATCAACCACTTTGGTGTCACTCTCTAACGGGAGAGTGGGGTCGATCGAGGATGAAAACAGATCGACTACTTGGGTTACACTTTTTTGATGAAGAGTAGGACTGATCGATGATGGAACTAGATCAACTACTTTGGTGATTGGTTCAACCGAGGATGAGACTAGATTGACCACCTAGTCATCCAGATTGACCGGGGATGGAACCCGATTGATCAGACCATCAACTAATGACTGGTTGGGAGAAAGGTTATGATAAGCTTTTGGAAGTTGAATTTTTTCCAAAAGAGAAGAAGCCTCGTCCATACGAGGAAAAAGGTGAGAATAATGATCATCTTTGCATAACATGCAAGGGAATTTGACAGTTGTCTTCTTCTTATCAACTTTAACATCACTAGTTGACGGGTAATCATCAGCATTACCGTTAGTGGATGATGACGTGGAGGACCATATTTCTAAGACCTTGGGAATACTAGGGCAATTCCTCAGAAAGTAATCACCCTTACAAATACTGCAAGGGAATTTGGGTTTCGGATTTTTCATTTTAATATTGTTGACCTCATCAACACTCCCAGTACTATTAATAGTAGCTGGCTACTTGGATCTAAAATCTGATGTTGTTGGAGCCTTGGTCCTTTTCGGGCTCTTCTTCTTCTTCTCTTTCCATTTCTTATTCTTCTTATCAACCTGGCTACTTTCTTTAGAGCTTTCACTATGTGAAAAAGGAGAAAGGGAAGGAGACTTAATAGGAGAAGAAAGAGAAAATTCAAGGTGAGGTTGATGTGTGTGTGTTGTACTGACATCTAAAGTATTAGGTGCAGTTGAAACATTAGAAGGATTTTATATCACTGGAGTGGGGAACAACCAAACCGGTAATCCGATGGTGAGTCTCGGAAGACTCAGTGTGGCAATGTACGGAGGACGGAAGTTTCCAGAAGAAGGAAAGGTATAAGGTTACCCAAGAGAAGGGGTTCCTCCATTATTACTCTTAGGATTGGATGCCATTAACACTGACTCAACCTAAGGTCCACTAAGTAACACAACCAACACACGATATGAGTCTGAGAAGAAATAAATCTAAAAAACCTTCCCATAATGAAACCACTAGTTGGTGATGAAATCCAATGTCGTGAGATCAAAATAGGAAGAGGCAGGGATAGAGTGGGTGGATCAGTTATGTTGGCGACCTGCTTAACGAACTTACGCTTTGGTGCAAGCTTCCATGTAGTAATTGTGGATTTACCCTCCAAGGAGCCCAAGTGAGTTTGACCAATGTTTGTTCCAGGTACAGTGAGACTTCCCTTCACCATCACCTTGTGTGGGACTCTAAAGATTATGACTACTAAGTTCATCAATTCGTAGTCATACCCTGGGTGGGTATAGTCAACAGTTCGATCCAAATATATGGGCAGGATAACAAGTCCGAAATCAACTCAAGAGGCTCCCACACATAACTCTGGGTATACCCTCAAGTGACCCCCAATATACGATTCGACCACTACAAACAGTTGAACCACAGAGGGATAATCTTTGTAACTCACCTGAATGATACCTCATGCATAACCCCTGTGTGAGAGGGGGATCCCATAAATCCTATATGATAATTGGATTTGCTCTCCCTATTGCAAGATGCTAAGTTTGTTTTATATCTTTGGAAATTTATCCTTTCAACCTATTCCAAAGCCCTACACCTTAAACTAATGTAGGTTTGCTAACAAAGATGTAAAAAGTCTGATAAATTTTAGTTAAGCATTGATTTTAATGGTTTTTGTTTACTCAGAGGCGTATGAGAGTGAAAACTGATGATATTATGACTCAGTTCCAAAAACATGCATAAGAAATGATAAGCAATCTTTTCTTTCAATGAATGTCTAATTAAGGGAAGGAGAAGGATTTTCCTTTTCACTATCAAATACTACGATGCAATTACCTCATTCAATATTCCTCAATAAGGAATCCAATGGAATGCTAAAATTTGTATATGTGACTAATAACTAGTAGATGTAAAGATTCTTATGCTAATCAGACTTCAAGAGTTGTGATATTTAAGCAATCTGGAAGAAAAATTCACATAAACCAAAAGACACCCTTGTTATGATCAAACAAGAAACAAAAAGTCAAAATATCAAAAGGAAGGATAAAGAGCTTGGACAATATGACTCAAATATCAGAAAGAAAAGTACAAAAGACCTTTGAAACTCCTTACAAAGTTTTCACTCATCTAGATAAACAAGAAGAAAATGATAAATTGACTTCAAATTGTGAAGGACAAAGAGTTATTGCAAAGTAAGGAAAAATGTCAAAAAATCCAAACAAAAGAGGATGAATCCTTAGAAAACAGGGTATTGAAGGCCAATATCAAGATGGACTGAGAGTATGAGACCCTGAGCAAATGAAAAAAGCAAAAACTGAACCCATAAATTGAAAGACTAGATGATTTTTCACTGAAAATGGGATAGCGCTCTGGTGTAAGGGGTACCAGAGTGCTCCATCACTTTGTGTAAGACCACCAGGGAGTGTTGGCACTCTTCTAACAAGGGAAGGGGAGCTATCTGCTGTAAAATCTTAGAACAATGCCTAGACACTCAAAAAATCAAGAAAATTTTGTCAATCAGGGTGATCCTGATGACATAAAGAGACAATCAAACAAATCTAATAATACAAAAGACAATATGGAGAAGATCAAATCAGTGGGAAAAGGGACAAAACAAGATCTAGGAATGGAAACAAAAATCAAAGCTCCTCCCTAGTGGAGTCGCCAATTTCTATTGTAGGTGAATCCCCCTACGGACAAGTGGATTCCCTCTTGGTCTCTAGACTCCTAAGGCCAAGACAGAAAAGTGCTTAATATGGACACTGAATTCCTTTTAGATCTAATCAAGCTAATCAATGAAAGATAAGGAGAACGATATGTACCTTATTAGTGACATTTGTCCTTACAAAGTCCCAACTGAGCTCCGATCCTGAGCTCCCTGATAGGCCCTGTCAAACAAACAAAGGTACAAAAGACTTCCTACTCTACTGATATTATCTCAAACATAGATCCATATATTACAAACAAAATCTTATGTAACAAACATAAGTTTGAAAGAAATAGGCCAAGCATTGATTATTAATGAGAACAAGTAAAGGTACATACAATCCTTTGAATGAAGGTGCAACAACTTCTTCTAGTTCTCCTTGTTCAACCCCTTTGCTCAAATAATTTCCACTGATTACTTTGATGACATCTCACTCATGAGATCATAACTTTTATGTAATTCTAGATCTCCATTGTGCCTTTCACCATGAGAAGGCCTCCTTATATAACCTTAGAGAGGTCCAACCACTTGAGATATCTTTGGGATAAGTTGAGGATTCCTCTCCTTCAGTTGAGGATCTCCCCTAAGATCATGCCTTGACCATCTATTCAAATTCAACCACCTTCAGAAATTGAGGGATTC
Source organism: Picea mariana (assembly GCA_032191745.1). Lineage (NCBI taxonomy): Eukaryota > Viridiplantae > Streptophyta > Pinopsida > Pinales > Pinaceae > Picea > Picea mariana. Next base: position 11,168 of record JASDQU010191368.1, read on the forward strand.
TTCATGATTTGCCTCAACAAACCCAAAATTTTCTCAGAAAAGGGTAGTGCTCCCCCAAAAGGGTGTACAGGGCACTCAAACACTCCCCCAAATATGCTCAGGGAGTGCCAACACTCCCTGATAGTGGGTAGGGAAGCGCTTCTCTCCAAAATTCAGTTTTGAGTGGTTTTTCCAATGGAAAAAGGCTTGTACTTCCTGTCAAGTGATTTCTCTTCTTCCAAACTAACCTTTGAGGTGTCTCTAGTGTCTTTATGATGTCATTAGAGGCACGGCATGTGAAAGATGGCAGTATGATGTTTGTGACACTTGCAACACTTGTCGTCAAGATGCGACACTTGCGGACAAGATGTGACACTTACAACACTTGTAATGATGACACTTGCGACACTATCGAAGTGAGTAATTTTGAGGTGTAACACAAGACCCATAAACAAGGATAGTTCTACGAGTAATGAAATTTCAAATTCATTCTTCATATCCTTTGAAAATTTCTGGCTTATCCTGTCATCATTTCTTCCAAAAATAATATCATCAACATAAACTTTGTTAAGAAACAAATATCAATATAGCATAGAAAAATCTCAGAATAAGTACTCAATGCCTTGAGAAAGAGGTAATTTCAGATAATAAGCCTCTTCGAGGGGGAAACCTCCTTTTACCCCACATAAATGTTCAGTACAAGATGACTCCAAATGAAAATGTCTCCTTGTTATATATAGGAGACTAGGAGGTATAATTACAACTAATGGAATAAAACCGACATAAATAAAATAACATTACTAATGTAATATGCCCCAATTAAGGGGTAATGAGCCAATATTAGGGCTTAACATTCCCTGTAATGACCTCAATTAATTAAGCCTAAAAATTTCATACAATTAAACATAGAATTTCTTTCAGTGCGTAAATAATTCATTAATCATCATATAAGCATATAATATTTGGCAGAAATTAAATTTGTTTACATCATGAGAATGAATTACATAATCATTAAATAACTCAGCAAATCCATAAATAAAATACCTCTTCCTGATGCTAAACTCTCACTTATCTGGTTGTCCTCCCTGCTGCCTTGCCCAACCTGCTTCTTTTGATGAAACCCTGCCCAAACCAACTAACCACCCAGCCAGCTAGGAGCAGCCTGTCCATCTCCCTAGCTCCAGGATACCGTAAGGAATCCTGGCCCCTGTGCCCAAAACCTCCAGCAACCTGGTGCCCCCTGCAATGGTTCACCAAAAATCCAAGACCAAACTCCTCAAAACCAGACGGTATTCAACAGAAATATAGACCTCCTCCCAATAAGGCTCCTTCCCCCAATTTTCATAATCCTCCCCCGTAGGACTCTTCCCCATCATATCTCCCCCCTCCTTCACCGATTCCCTATCCTTCATTAATTATCTTATCCTCCCCATTATTACCTTATCCCTTCCTTTATTATCTTATCCTTTCCTTTATTATCTTATCCTTAACCTGTCATACATAAAGTTTCATAATGATTAAATTAAAGTTATTAAGCCCCTTAATGTTTTACCTAAATCATTGAATGTGTTAAGTAATCAATTAATTAATTAATTAATCAATCAATAGTTATAACAATTAATTAATAAATAAATAAATAAATAATATTATTAATACTAATCATTATTTAACTAAAACCATATTAGGACAATTAATTATCTAATTAATTATACTTAATAATCCCTATGCAACTATTTAACCAGGGTTGTTACATACACCCAC
>JASDQU010191374.1:8968-19478 GCA_032191745.1 Picea mariana
CGATGCAGTCATCAGTTGATCCCACTCCTCTTTTGGGGGGTGAGGTGCCTTTAGACCATGTAGTCCCACAGCCTATTCAACCATTGGTTGCAAAAGTGGTCATGCCAATATAGTCATCGGTTGATCCCACTCCTCTTATGGGGGGTGAGGTGCCTTTAGACCATGTAGTCCCGCAACCTATTCATTCGTTGGTTGTGAAAGTGGTCATGCCGATGCATTCATCAGATGATCCCACTCTTATTTTGGGGAGTGACATGTCTACCGACTGTGTTTTTAGCATTTCTAGTTCAGTGCTTTTAGAACAAGGGGGGATTTCGCTTGTTCCGAGCACACCCCCTCCAAGCCCTAGGATGGTTTCCTTTGATTGGAATGATCTTGTTGAGCCTCGTCTTCCTTCTTCTGCACCTTTTCAAATAAGGGTTGAAGTTAGTTCAAAAAACATGTATCAATGTATTATGGATGAAGGAGCCTCCACAAGTATTTTATCCTCCTCGGTTGGAAAGTCTTGGGATCTCCCAAGCTTGTGTCTACTTCGCATGAGTTGTTGGATTTTGACAAATGTCCTAGTGATTGTTTAGGGGTTATTCCTCAGTTGTCTATCTCGTTAGGTGGGAAAATTGTCCTTATTGATGTTATAGTGGTGCAAGGCCTGTTAGATTTCAATATGCTTCTCAGGCGTGATTATGTATATGCTATGAATGGTGTGGTGTCTACGCTCTTTCGGGTTATGAATTTCCCTCACAATGGAAGCATTGTCACTATTGACCAGCTGGCATCTGATAATTACCATCCTAATTCGGCGTTGTTTCAGGCTACCCCTTTATATGTTCCTAGTGTTTGTGTAGACTCCACCCTGCCACGGGTTAATTATGTGGCGTCTTATCCTCAATGTTCAATTTCTTATTAGTAGGAACCTATGAAGTCATGTTTTCCATCTCGAGACTTGGTCTCAACAATTGATCCATTGGTTTATCCAATGGAGGAATGGGAGCCCTTGTTTTCCCCTCTTGGTCCAAGTGATCTTGAGTATCCTTCTGATTCTGATCTCATTGTTTGTAGATCCTCAAGCCCTTGTGCTCGTGATTATTTGCTGATAGACTCTGTGAATCCTGGCCAGGACCTCCATCGTCATATGGAGTATGGTTAGTTTACTTCCCCCTTTGGGACTGTCGACCCTCGTTTGCGTGATTTCTCAGATTTTCAATTGCCTTCATATGAGGCTATCCTTGAAGCCATGAATATGGTTTCTATACTGCAGGAGGACTTACACCATGGTTTGTGTTTTCTTCCCTTTTGGGAGACTTTCCAAGTTGACTATCAAATAGACTCTTGGTCTGAGCCTAGCAGTAGACTCTACCTGAACCAGTTTCATACATGACTCGTAGCCCCCACGGGTCTTCTTTTAAGCCCTTTTCAGACCCGCTAAATATGAAAAGATTGTCGATCAATCTTGTTGTCTTTCACGCTCATTAAATTGAAATTTGAAGGCACGTTTGTCCAGCGGTAGTTTACCCCTTTTTCGGTCTAGATGGTCAACTATATGAACAAAGGTATACTCTAGGAACTTCAATTCTCTCGAAGAGTATCCTCAGGTATAATTTTAACCCTTTTTCGGGCCTGAGGGACTAAATTTACGAAAAAGGAACCCCCATGGGGTCCATAGTTAAGCTCTTTTCAGACTCCCTAAAATTGAAAAGATCATCGAGTGACCCTATTCTTTCACACTCGTTAAAATGGTCCAGAAGAACATTCCTAACGAAGTCCATAGTTAAGATTTTTTCAGAATCCTTAAAAATGAAAAAATTGTCAAGTGACCTTGTCTTTATCACACTCGTTAAAATGGTTTTGAGTAGACGTCTGGTCGATGCTAGTTTACCCCTTTTTTTAGCCGACTAGACTATCTTCGAAAAAGGTACCCAAATAGAGTCTCCTTTTACGCTTTTTTCAGACTCTCTAAAAATGAAAAACCGACCGAGCTTACCTTCTCTGGGCTCGTTAAAATTACATCGAAGGATGTTACCATTGTATGTCTTATTAATTGCATTTGCATACCCACGTCTTTGGCCTAATTTCGACTCCATGTTGCTCTCAACTGAACCATCTAAAGCATGCCTTATACGCAAGCCCTGTAGCACTTTGCCTTTGCATCTTGACACATTTGGCCCCAGGAGGGATTTTTCCGCGTGTCCTTGCTCTGAACATCAGTCTTGTCCTTGCACCTAGAACTAGTATGTTTGTGACACTCATTCCTCCTTTGTAACATAGCATTATTTTATTCTTTTTCCAAAATTATTGAAAAAGACAAAAAAATCAAATATACCCCAAAAAGAGGAAGGGAAAAGTATTTTGTTTTTGTTGGCAGCACAATGAGTCTCGCTTGGACAAAGCACATCTTTTCATTTGTTCGCCAAGCCCTAGGATTTAATATGACCTTAGGAAGCTATTCTCGCTCTGTAGAGTTGTGTCCTCCTCCATTTGGTTATTCTTCAAAACATATGGAGAGTTTGTGTTGTCTCCTGCATCGTGAACTTATGTCAACATCATGCTGCCTGAGTCTCATCATTTGTCGTGCTGTTGTCCAAGGGAGGTTTTTACCAAGCCTGAGTTGGCCCCTCTACAGTATGTCTCTTTCCCTCATGCCCGACCATCCCAAAATTCCAATCAAGTCTTTGTTCGAAATCAATGAAGCCTTCAGTCTAATCATCAAGATCCTCTAGTCCATGCCCAATGAGCCGTCGAAGACCTATGGGTAGTGAAGTCGTACACTCATATTACACTCCTACCTGAGTTTTGAAGATTTTGAATTTGATGCTCGAGCTTTGAACACCTCATCTCCAGCCATCAGGCCTTATCAACTTCTAGAAGATGGATACTATACATGTATATCTTTTTTGATTTTGAGATGTAGATCCGTTGTGTATTGCTCGTAGCTACACTTGATATAGTTATATGACATGGATCTACAGTGTATTTGATTGGTAGCCATGATTTTATTTCATTATGAGCATGGGTATGCCTGCCTCGATGAGACAATTGTTATTTTGTAGATGGAACCTCCCGCATTCTGTTCCCTAGGCTCACTAGTATGGTACACTGATAAAGATTGATAATGTATTTCGGCCATCAGATGCTCTTCTGGCCTCACACATTAGTGGACATCTGTTATAACCCTAATTTGCACTAGACATGCTTACCTGGCGTCAAGCCATCTCATTTTCCTTCTTTGCCAAGCCACTACTGAACATCTCTTCTTAAAAACACCTTTTTTAAAGGCACACACTAGCTTACCCACTACAACCCATGTGTACACTCTAGCTGACCCACTACAGCCCACGTGTACATGCTAGCTGGCCCATTACAGCCCGCGTGTACCTACAAAAGCATGAAAAATGGAAAGTTGTTGATGAAACACAGAGTTTTGGGTAAGTTAACTAAACCTTTCGACCATGCATGGCTAGTCACTCGACTAAATACCTAGCTCCTTCTAGCCTATAAAAGAAGGGTTAGGGGTCCCATTTGAAAGGAGGAAAATCATAGTAAAGAAACTCTACCTGAATAAGCATTCCCCTAGCCTAAACTTTTGCAACTAGTGTGTGAAGAGAAGCATATACAAAAGCAGTTGAAGCACAATTAAAGAGGAGCCCAGGACCAAATGCGAGGAGAAGTGCCAACCACATATTGTAAAGTTTACTCTTGTGAAGATTAATACAAAAAGGAATATTTTTTTCGTCCCACCATATCATGTGTTCAAATTGTGTATTTATTTTATGATATTGTCACATCTAACCTAGCAATTAGTATATGAAATGCAAGTTTGCATCTCCCTGTTTGTCCATGTGTGAATGCAGGTCAACTTTGGGAGGAGGCTTGCAGTCAAGGAGCGAGTGAAAGTGAAGGGATCGACATCAAACGAATGGTTTAAGGTATAGTTACCTAATCTTGTTTGCACCTTTGTATTGCATGAATGTGGGGTTTTTGTGTTGGGATAATAGAACAAAGTAGAGGCCTTTAAATGGTCATTTTATGCATGCATGATTAAACCCTTAGTGCTAGTCCGTAGGAGGGATTTCCCACCCACAACACACTTCCCGATATATTTCTTTGTCTTTTCGGTGTCCTTCTTTGCTTGCAGCTTGGATTGGTTGTCCTGATACTGTCCATATTTTATTTGTCCTTTGTTTTGTGGGTTGGGGCTTCCCTTTCCTGGATTTTGCTATGAGGGGTTCCCAGGCCAAAATTTCCACGTCTTTTGGTTGAACTTCTTCTCGATTTTGACGACATATTGGTAGGCCGCGCCCAAGGACGAGAAATACAAAAATTCCATTTCGATTTGTATGTATCTATGAAGAGCACCGCAATACTTGAGCACCAGATGTCACTCTAAATCTTTGATACCCAACTTGGTGCGCAAGGTATGGAAGATATTTGTGAACTCTGGCACTGCTTGGTCCCTTTCTTGGCGCAGTGTGTTCCATTTTGTATAAAAGTTGTCATAACTTCCAACAGGGTAGTATTGTTCCTTAATAGCATCCCTGAAGGAATCGTAGGTGGTCATGACTGTAAGTAATGAGGGTTCCTCTATTTCATTTTTCTCATAGAAAGTTTCTCACCAATCTTTGACATGGGGGACGACTTTGAGGAGCGCAAAAGTAATATTTTCTCTATTCGAAAAGTTATGGACAAAAAAATACCCTTATAGTAGATTCAACAACTTGTCTACAACATATGCGTCTATCTGACCATCAAATATAGGAATATCGATGTTGATTTTTACCTTGAAGGGGGCAGCGCCTCCATTCATGGAAGATGCATCTCCTGTTGGTAGTCGTCGAAGGATTTCTGCAAAACTGTCCATCATCGCATTCCTTTGTTGCATGAGGAATTCCTTAAACAACATTTTGAAAGGATCTCCTATCCCGTCAACTTTTTTCCTCAAGAGAAAGAAGCTCGAGACCCAATTCTTTGTACCCTGACCTCGTTGGAGACATGCATTAAGACGACAAGGAGAAGACTGCTCTGATACCAGTGATCCATATTTTATGAGAAGAACGAGATGAATACAAATTATTAAAATATTCTTAACATAAAATAACAGAGATACAGTAAAACCGATTTCTATTCAATAAAGAAATAAGTTGAAACTGTAAAATGCAACGAAAAACAAGCTTGCTGGAATGGTGGCAGCTTATCTCTGAGAAGAGATGTGACTGTTGTGCACATTCACAAGAATATGGTTACAATGAGGCTCTGAAGTCCTTTTACAATAAACAGGAATGTCAAAAACCCTAGACATCCAAAAACCTAACCCTAGGAGATGAAGCACCAAAAGTCATGTGGGCCCCGTTTGGGTAAGTTAGTATAGCAATTTCTCAGGGTCGTAAATTTTGCATACGATCTATGTTTTGTGTGAATGATAGCCCATTGGAAAGGTCTAACTGAGAAGAAAAAACTTCTAATGGCCTGAAGTAGAGCTAATAGAATTCCCCTGGGCCCCAAATTCCCCAAAAAAGTCGTTTAGGGCCTCAAAACGGCCCCGGAAGTTTGAAACCCAAAAAATTGTCAAAAAAATGCCAAGGTGGAAAATTGTTTTTTGAGCCAGTGGAATAGGTGGGTGGCCAACAATACCCACCTGGATCAAACATGGTTCAGGTGGCTACATTTAGGAGAGAATTGTTACAACACCACTTTCCACATGTCTATTGGTATGACACCCTTCCAAGCATTATATGGGTATGATGCTCCCACTTTGATAGAATTGGTTTTGGGGGAGATCAGAGCTCCCAAGGCCAAGGATTGGATCATAGATAGTGAGGAGATTCTCAAATTTCTAAAAAAAAACTCCAGACATCACATAATCGACAAACGATGAGTGTGGACATGCATAAGATAGAGCACAGTTTTGAGGTTGGGGATTTGGTTTGCTTGAGACTCCAACCTTACAAACAATCATCTCTAAAGAAGAGTGGGGTTGAGAATCTCAAGACCAGATTTTATGGACCTTACAATATCATGCGTCGGGTAGGATAGGTTTCCTATGAGTTAGAGCTTCCAGAGGGGAGAAAGATTCATAATGTGTTCCACGTATCTTACCTCAAGAAGGCAGTGGGATAATTCATCAACACATAAAAGTAACTTCCACCATTGGATGAGGAACGAAAATTGGAGTTGGTTCCGGAAGAGGTACTTTAGTTCCATGAAAAAAAACTGAGGAGGGTCATCATGGAGTGTTTGATCAGATGGAAAGGGCTTCCCGTAGAGGATGCTACTTGGGAGAGTGAGCAGGTTTTGTAGGACCCTGGATTGGTATTGCTTAAGGAAAAGCAATTTCAGGAAGGGAGAACTGTAATTTTCCTTTCCAAATAGAAGCTTGAGAGATGAGGCTGAATGGTTTAAACAACCTTGTTATACTATAGACAGGGCTAGAAATGGGTAAACATGGTTACTAGAGGTCATCCCAGTCAAAGGTGTTATAATCAGAAAGTGACTTTGAGCTAAAAGTGGCTAAAAGCACTTTTAAAACAACTTGAGATAAAAATAGAGAAGATGAGATAAAATTAGAATTCAGCAACAAATTAGGGTTTCGAGCAGCTATAAGAGAAGGTACAATGACCTAATTCATCATTATGCAGATTTTGACTTGTCATTAAGGAGAAAGGTGCATCTTAGGAGAGGTAGCTCAGTTGATTCCAGGAGGAATACACCAGTGGCTAATTTCAGTGTTGAGAGACACACCCTAGTCATCATGGAGATCACATAGGTCGTCCATCAATCTTCAACAATAGTTCTACAAGATTCAGCAGGAAGGGCACACTTGTTCAGGGAGAGGGCGCAACTTCTGATGAGGTTTAGTGGATTGAATTGTCCCATTCATGGAGAGTTCATAGATTCCCCTCCAACCCATTTGAGAGGTAGGCCATATGCATCTTTTTCCTAGTTTCTCGTCAGATTCAGAAGGGGGAATCATCAGGGATGCATTTTCTGGACATTGGGAGTGTGGCACTTTGGGAGGACACATTCGGGATTCTCGAGAAATCATCAAATAAGATACAAGGAAACCATTCCGACCCATCTCAAAGTAGGATAGGGTGATCAGTTTGAGACACATCTCATCCAATTTCGATGGTGGAATCACTTGGGAAAAATTTTCTATTAGTAGAGGGGCGCATTCCCCAGGAGGATCCATCCAGGTCCAGACACACCAACACAGGGGCTGATTATTGGAGTTACTTCACACACAACTAGGATTTATTTTTTCTAAGTTTTTTCCTTGTTTATTAGTCATAATTAGTCATTATCCAGTCTCCTATATTTTAGGGGAGAATATTCCACCTGAAGAATATTCTCTTTCAGTTGACACTTCGGTTTGACTAGTTGAGTTGAGTTTAGATGCTGCATTGGTTTTGTCACCATGCAACATTGGGATCATCACCATGATAATTCAAAATTGTCTTGTATCATCACCAAACTAGGGCATTACCCTTGATTCCCTTAGTTAACTCCTCACTACTCTTTGTTCAGTCATTTAACTGAAGACTAGTTGACTAATTAACTCAACTAGGTGGCGGTTCACTCCCGTAACTGCCTGAGAGACTAGAATAGGTGGAAGTTCACTCTCGTAACTACTGGAGTGTGTCCATATCACACTAGACCACCACTATGGCACATTGGTTCTCCTCTAGTGTGCACTCATTGAGTTATACAAAGTATATCATGTGTAAATTATTCATTATTCACAATGGCTAATGAGAATTCTTTCATTCTTTCTCTCCTTCTTATTCTCTCTGAAAATGTGTTTATAAATGTTTATCTAGATATATTCTATACAGGTTCAACACATTTACATGGTATCAGAGCCAACAGACTACTAATCAAAAGCTACACCAAATTGTTTTGCAGGTACAAAAGATTGAAGACAGCAGAAATATGGATTTCCAAAAAGAATTCATTCTTACACCTTACAACTATTTTGCATGGAAGGAGAAAATAACCATACATCTCTAAACTAGAGGGTTGTACAAGTTAAAACTGAATACAGATACATAACCGACATCATCCATAGAAAAATCCAAGTACTTGAATCGCATGGATGAGGCATTCAAAACAATTTGTAGTCTTATTTCTCACGATATCCTTTTTCACATATCCTCCTGTAAGACTCCCAATGAAGCATGGACCACCTTGGAAGAGATCTTTGGAAAACATGATGATATGAGGGGACACATGCTAGAGGTGGAGCTGCTCACATTAGATCCAAAAATCTTCGAAAATATCCAAGATTTCTTTACAACATTCAAGGATTTACTGTTGCAACTCAAAGCTTGCGGGGTTGATAAATCAAAGGAGGAGAAACAAATGGTTCTCAACATTCTCTCCAATATTGGTCCTGAATTCTCTGTAATCGTATCCACACAAAATTATGTCATATTCACCTCCGGAGCCACATGGAATATGCCTTCTCTTGAGGACTTTATCGAATCCCTGACACAAGAGCAAACCAAGCTCATCAACATGGGCACAATCAAATGCCCAAGGGCACATGCACTCATTATGCATGATGGAAGTCACAAATATCATAAATCTAAAGATAAATATAAACAAAAATCTCATGCACATTTGAAGAAGGAAGGGTACACAAAACCCTTCATTGATGCCTCCGGATCCAAAGGGGAAAAGGGAAGAAAAGGGGAGAAATGCACGTACTATCACAAAGGATTCCATTCGGAATACGCATGCATGAAAAAACAAATAGATCTGATGTCTCAAATACTTCAGAAAAACAACATTGGAGATCGCATCCCCGAGGGTGCCAAGAAGAAGAATCCAGAAGATTCTAATTCCAAGAAAGGCAATTCTAGCCATGCCTTGATTTCCATCAACTCCTCTCCTGATGCTTGGATCATAGATTCAGGAGCATCACATCACATGGTTTCCTCAAAAGAAGTATATTATTCTTTGGATGCATGCAAAGGTCCTCCTATTCTGATGGGGGACAACTCTTCTGTCGAAGTCATCGACAAAGGAAGGATCGAGCTCACCAATGGAAGCTTCAAGAACGTGTTGCATGTTCCCAAAATTTTTGTCAACCTTCTCTCCATGTATCAGATGAAAAATTCGGACACTGGAAATAAATTCATATTCACACCAAATTTTGTGGACATCTACGATATGAAAACCAACTCTAGGATTGCTACCGGTGAGGTAAATCATCAGTCAAGATTGTATACATTTTCCGAATTCATTGAACCTGATTTTTCTTTACTGCTTACTCATGCTGATGAAACTAGTAGGATATGGTACGAAAGGTTTGGACATTTGAATTTTAGATACATGCAATAGCTTACCAATCAAATATTGGTTGATGGTCTACCAGAAATCCATTTCTCCAAGGGAGTGTGTGAGGGATGTGTTCTCGAGAAACACCCTCAAGAGAAATTCGACAAGGGAAAGTCTCAGAGAGCCTCTACACCTTTAGATCTGATCCATAGTGACATTATGGGTCCTTTTCCACATCCATCGATCAAAAAAGAGAGGTTTGTTCTCATTTTTTTTTATGATTTCTCACGTTTTCCATGGATCTACTTTCTCAGGCAAAAATTCGAGGTCTTTCAACACCTCAAAGATTTCAAAGCCCTGGTTGAGACACAGTCTAGAAAGAATATCAAGGTCCTCCAAACTAATAACAGAGGAGAGTATGTAAATCATGAGATCCATGATGTTTTCCATGAGGCAGGGATCTAGTTGCATCACATAGTTTCCTATACTCCATAGAAAAACAGAGTTGTTGAGCAGAAAAACAAATCTCTAAAGGAGATGGCATCTTGCATGTTGCATGCAAAGTCACTACCACAGAGACTATGGGCCAAAGAACTTAATTGTGCAACATACATCCAAAACATATCTCCCCATAGATCTATCAAGGATAATACCCCCTATGAGGCTTGGAGCGACCTCAAACCGAAAGTGACTCACTTTCACATTTTTGGTTCACATGCATGGGACCGGATTCCCTCTGAAAAGAGGAAGGCACTTTACCCACAGAGCACTGAGTGCATTTTTTTTGTTTACCTTGATGGTGTGAAGGGATATAGGCTTATAGATATTTCCTTAGACCAAATCATCATTGAGAGAAGTGTCCAATTCGAGGAAAGTGTCTCGCATGCACCTCAACAACCACATGGAGACACCTTTATTCTTCCACCTGTCCGAGATGATGAGAATCCACATGTCGAATCTTCTTCAGATGAGATTTCTTATTTAGAGGACTCAGATGATTCATATTCAGAGTCAGTACAGTCGCATGCAGAGTCAGAGCATCCAGATGCATTTGTAGGGCCAAAGCGTAGGTCCAAGTGGGCACAAACTACTCTTCAGGATGTTGGGGATCTCATTGGTGATCCAGCCGACACTAGGAGGAATCAATCTGATTTTGAGGATCCTCTTGTTGCACTCACTACCACTGGACAATTTCCCTCTAGGCATATTTTCTTGGTTCAGTCTTTAAATCCACAGT
>JASDQU010191375.1:6347-29670 GCA_032191745.1 Picea mariana
CATATCCATTCAATACATACACAGGCTTGTATTAACATTTGGGGCCAACCAAGACTCGACTTTTGGAAATATTTTAGCGAAAAGACAATAAGGAACGGGACATCGACAACATCTCAGGGTTTAGACAAAATAAACACACTAACTATCGACAGTTTCTCTACAACTGGATAAATATTATGACAACGACCGAGAGGGAAACAAGTTGACAACCACTGAAATACAAATGGTGGTAAAAACCCTTCAACCATAAAACACAGAGCTCCTTGCACCATTGTCACCATTATTTCATAGAGAACCATCATAGAAAACCAAGATGACCCATAAATAACCAATGTGCACCCATTACTTCGCTTTCAAATGCCAATATTTCACAGTAATCACAGAGAACCTAGAACACAATATTTACACACAGTAAAAAACTCAAGAAAACACAAAACCCATGCATTCCTGAGCCACCATTTGATTCATAATACAGAGATTCCATCATGGATGGAAAGATAAGAAAAATACATGTGATAAAATTGCTTCAATGACGAACTGGTTGATTTTCCCCCTTCCAATCCTGAAAATGCGTAGCTTTCACAACCAACAGAGCAACAATGCAACAATGCTAGGGTAATGGGCTCAATGGAGGTTTGGCATGACATGCAGTAAATTCATGTCGCTTCCTTACCTGGCGTTATTTAATTCCATGTACGAGCCAACCCACTAACATATCATCCACCATTAAATCAAACTATAACCAATGCATAATTCAATGCAATATCCATCGTAAAGATTTGATACCATATTAATTGCATAGTGCGCCACCCGAGATATATCATACCTATATGTTAAGCTCTTTCAATAACTCCATATGATAATCACATATCAACATTGCTATATGTGCCTCCATTCAACTTTTAATAAAAATTGCATAGTCCTTTTACCAAACACATAATATAATATCTAGGTCCACCATTGTCACAAAGGTCTATGCATAATCCTTTTTCCATATCTTTAGAAATTTTCCATAGTTTTCTCCTTTTGTTTTAACCAAGTTCCCATTTTATTTATTTATTTTTTCATATATATATATATATATATATATATATATATATATATATATATATATGGATAAGTAATCAATGTATGAATTAGTAATCAAGGTTATAACATACATAACAAAGCACATGTAACCAAAATGATCCTCATACCCACGAAACTGTTCTGTATCGCAAGTAAATACCAACAACAATTATCGATACTGCCTCAACCACCCATTTATCACATCAAATGAAACCAAGACTACATCAAAAAATGTAGGACTGTGTATGCCACATCATAAAAGCAACAACATATGAGCGTAAAATGTCTATCCTTGCTCCTCTAGTCTACAATGGGGTCCCACCTACTAGTATTATATTATTATCATAATTAAATAATAGCGCTTTAGCAATCCTTTACAGGCGGAAATCATCGTTGTGATTTTAATTGTCAACAAACTGGCGAATCCACAGGGAAATATGTTTCCAACAGATTAAGAACTCAAAATGTCTAGTTTCGCAGACCAGTAACATCAGATCAAGAAGATATACATTAAAATGATTATGCAACAGGGGGAAGTGAGCGGATTTAAGGGAAAAATGACTGGGAATTTGGGAATAACTCATGGAAAGTGTTAAGTATGAGGGGGTTTATCCCTGCAAGCATAATCATTCAATTAATCATAGTAAAGTGTTCTTGACTTCAAGGAGAAATTTTTTCTGATATGCTCTTTTGAATATTGAAATGGATGGAAGAAAAGGAAAGAAGAGGAGGGATAAAACCAACTATCTTATAAAACAACAGTTGAAGAAGATAACAATTTCAATGATGCTTCCAAGGGGAACATCATGATAGTTGTGTAACTTGATTGTTATTGATTAACAATAATTTGCAGAATAACATCGTTGTGGAAAAACTGATCAAAATTTTTATTTTGACAAGAAATGAAGTCAAATAAAACAAAATGGCAAGGAAAGACATAACAGAAATGAAACAACATAATTGAATTAAACAAAAATGTAGAATCGAAGCGAATAAAAAAAACTATAATACAAAAAACATTCCATACATTGTTAAAACTTTTAATTTGGTTCCATGTAGTGTTTTAAGTGGGAACTGTTAGTGATATAGGAAAACAATCACTCTTGTAAGTCCTTTAGGGTGTAACAATTTGCTCCCAGGACAAAAGAAATCTTAAAAGGACCCAACCATAACTTTTGTAACTTTTAATTCTTTCCTCTTCAGCATGAGTTGAATCCCGCAATAGTACCTTCTCATTAACTTTAAATTTGACAACCTTGACACTTTTATTGAAATATCTTTTAACAGACTGTTGTCTTCTCTTTATATTATACAAGGAAAACTTCTTGTGCTCTTCTAAATCCAAAAGTGCATTCATTCTTTGAGAAACATTAGAATAATTTAATTCTTCAACCTGTAGCATTAACCTTAGAGAGGAAAGTTCCATCTCGATATGCAGAATGAATTCTTGACCATAAACAAGTTGGAAAGGAGTGCAACCAGTGTTCACCTTGGTGGTAGTGCAATCTTCCCAAAGGGAATAAGTGAGGAGAGCATGCCATTGACGAGACTTATCTTTAGTGAGCCTCTTGATAATTCTAACTAGATTCTTGTTTGCAGACTCAGCCTGCCCATTACCTTGGGGATAATAAGATGATGAGGTAAAATTTATAACCCCAAATTTAGCTAAAAAGTGGGTCAACTTAGTAGAAATAAAGGGAGGACCATTGTCTATAATAATTTCTAAAGGAAGTGCAAATCTGGAAAAAATATTAGTTTCAAGAAAATAAATCACTTGCTCATCCTGTGAATGCTTAAGTGGGACAACTTCAGTCCATTTCGTAAAATAATATGTAGTTGTCAAGATAAAAACTTGCCATGATGAAGATGGAGGATTAATAGGACCAATAAAGTCCAAAACCATTTTGAAAAAGTAAAGTCGGAGGACAGGTTGCAAAGGCATATCAGAAAGACGTTCTTTCCCAGTGAACTTTTGGCACTTGTCACAAGATCTCAAAAAATTATAAGAATCACGAAAAATCGAAGGCCAACAATACCCTTACCTGATAATCTTAAAAGCAATGGTTTTAGCAGAAAAGTGACCTCCTACATGAATAACAAAATTCGAAGAACCATGAGTCTCTTGCAATAATTTTTGTGCTTCCTCATTGTTCACACAACGAAGTAACATATCATCGACATATCTTCTAAACAATAAGTATCCTATAATGATGTATCTAGCAGATTCGAGGCAGATCCTTCTTCTTTGATGAGTGTCTAAGTTATCTGGACATCTTTGATTTTGCAAATAATATGCCAGATCTTTACCAAGGATGTTTAGACATAGGAAGGATTTGATTGTCAATGTAAAACATTGTTGATACAGAGCTATCATGTTCATCAATTTCTTCACTCATTTCAACATGTTGAGCTAAGTGAAAGGATAAGTCACGTCCCTTGATAGTTTTAGAAGTCATGATAGTTAGATCATGCTCCTAAATATTGGCAAGCCAATGTGCAAGATTTCCTGAAAGATAAGTCTGTGAGAGTAAAAAATTGACAACAAGTAAAGGAACTTTTACCAACGTATGCTTAACTAAGATGAAATGGAAAAAAATTCAACAGATTTAACAAGAGAAAAAGCATGCTTTTCAATAAAAGAATATTTAAACTCATCATCTGACCAGCTTTGACTCATGTAAGCCACTGGTTTTTCATTACCTTGGTCATCACCTTGCAAGAGGATAGCAGAAACGGCTTCCTCTGTGGCATTAGTATATATCACAAATTCTTTCTCAAAATCTGGCTTCGCTAAAACATATGCATAAATGATTGCTTTCTTGATTCCTATGAAATCATTTTCGACATCATCTGTCCAAGAAAAGGAATGATATTGCTTAAGGAGATAGTGTATTGGCTTGACCATTACAACAAAATCAGGAACAAAACTACATACGAAGTTAATAACACCCATAAAGGCTTCAACCTCCTTCTTGGAAATATGAGTAGGAAGATTTAGGATAGCAACAATCCTTTCGGAATCAATGCTTATTCCTAAATCCGAGACAATGTGTCCAAGGAGCTTTCCCTTGGTAACACCAAAAACAGACTTAGAAGGACTTAAAGAAATGACAAATTTCCTTCATCGCATGAGAATCTATCTAAGATGACCAAAATGATCTGATCGGTTTTTAGAATACACAGTTAAGTCATCAAGATAAATTTGAATAATTTTACTGATCAAATCGTCAAAAGTTATTTGCATAGCTCTTTGAAAAGTAGCACCTGCATTAGATAAGCCAAAAGGCATACGTTCATAAGAGAAAGTTCTGCAACGAGTAATAAAAGTGGTTTTATATTTATCTTTCATTTTCACCTTGATTTGATTGTAACCAGAAAACCGTCAAGTAAGGACATCATATCTGACCCTGCAACTTGCTGCAAAATCATTTCCATATTAGGGAGAGGAAATGGTATTTAACGTTGGCCCTATTTAATGCGTGAAAATAAACGCATAATATGATCTGACTTGTTTCTTTCCCAACGAGAACCAAATTAGAAACCCACTCAGAATACTTAACAAGGAAAATTATCCCATCCTTCAAGAGTTTTTCCAACTCCTTCTGAATAGTTGCTTCTAGTGTAGGTTTAATGGGTCTTTGTTTTTTCCTAACTAGTTTTATGCCTTCCTTGATAGGGATGGCATGTTGTATAATAGTAGGATTCAAACCACGAAGACCCTCATAAGACCAAGAAAAAACATTTTGAAATTCACCAAGCAACTTAGTGAAATTTAATTTTTCTTCATCAGAACATTGGGCACCTATTTTAACATTCTTTGGAGACTCGGGTGTTCCAATGTTCAAGGAAATGGTTTCACCCACTTTCCTTTTTGACTCTTCTTTATGTTTTTATTTGTTTCCTAAATCACTTGATGAAAATGAACTTTCTAGAGGAGTCAAGCCCTTAGGAATTTTGTTATCTTCCATGGATATAATTTCCTTAGGATTATAAGGTTCATTTTGAATGAAAGCACATATGCTTTCATCACTAGGGAAAACATTCCAAGACTCTATATTGTCAGGGATATGTGTACGATGCAAATATTGAAAAGTGTAATCAAGTCTTTGTGGCAGAAGTTGCCGAGTAGGAGAGGCTGCAGAAACAACTAACCTGTCATCCATTGAATTCAATTCCCTTTTAACATGATTGATGTTGAAAGATAGCAAGTTCAAGATAAGTGCCCAAAAAATTTGGGTGTAGCATTTCCTTAACTTGTTTCTAGGAGAATATATCATACGTACAAGGTTTACAACAAGTTCAGAATCCCCCAAAAATGTAAGGTGACCACAACCTAGATTATAGGCATTTTCAATGCCTACCAGTAACGCTGCCAATTCAATAACATTGTTTGTGAAAACAAACTCTAATCTATAGGAAACGTTATGAATTTTAACCACATGAGAGTACAAGATAATACCAGCTCCGTTTCCTTCATTGGAACATGAACCATCAAAGTGCATATGCCACATCCCATCCTCTATGTCAATTTGTTCCAAGGGAGTGTTGTCCTCGTCAACAAAGATGGATTACACTCCTAGGTACTCCTCGATATAATTCACATTAGGTTGTGGGATGCTTTATATGTAAGGTGAATTTTTCCCCTCCCTTATGACTATGATGTTTTTACCATTTCAAGGAACGGATAAGTGTATCCCATCAAGTGAGAGGTATCCACCCATCAAAGCTTTCCAATATATTCCTAAGATGATCTAGAAATTACTCATTGGCATATCAATTACCTGAATATCAAGGGTTTTCCTTATTTCAGGATGCACACACAAAACCAAGGTCGCGTCCTTGATTTCACCTATGGTCGTTTGTTGTAAACTATTATAAGAGAGCATGCTTCTAGAGTTTTCATTTGTACAAGACAAACCTATATCTTACATAATAATATTCGACATTACACTTGGGCCCGAACCATCGTCAATGAGACAACAATGGGAAATCTTGTCCATAATCTTTACAAAAATATAAAATGGGGGGGTTTTTACAGGGTGCCTAAAGTTATGTACACCTACTTTATTTACAGTTGAATGCTTTTCATATACCTCTTCAGATAGGTTGGCTACAATGGAAGATTTTCCTTCCATAAAAAATTTCAGATGCTTTTGTTGCTTAGGGATGAAAACCATGTCCAGGAGGGTAGCATCAACTTTAATATTATCCAATTTATTGAGAATGTTGTATTTGGAAGAGAGAAGAGGGGAGGTAGTTTCCTGACTATCAGGAGCTTTAGAAACCTAAACAGTAGCAACTGGTGAAGATTATCTTGTGCTTAAAGAAGTGCGAGGATGATCATATTTACCTTTTGGAGCATAAGATTTATTCCTAGTATTTATGATCATAACATCCTCTGGCTCTACAAAGTCTAGGACACCAATAGTAGTTTCAGGTATTTTACCAAATATTTTATCTCTGGCACTCTTCCTTACTTCACATGTACTTTCCTCATGGTGTTCCTCGCAAAAGTTACACCAACTACGAGGCATGATAGCTTTAGGTTGAAAGTTATTTTCATTAAGATTCTTTAAAGGTGGCGAAGAAGAAGATGAGGCCCCAGGGGTAAGAGAGGGGACATTTCCTTTTTGTTCATATGCTATCATTCGATTATTCATGTCTTGTACAAGATGTAAGAGGGTGGACATATCCATCTGTTTAACTAAGTCTCCCTTAGGAAGATTTGTTATTTCGAGTTGTTCTTCATACTCTAAACAAGTATGCATAGTGGAACCAAGGTTATCAATGGCCTTTTCCTCGAGACTATGATGGTAGGGGGATGGTAAAACATTACAGTAATGCATGAAAGAGGCTTGGTTTTGAGGGTGAATGAGTTCAGGGATTGGTTTGTATAATTTGGTGAAACACAAGTTGAAATACTTGATAGTTTGACCATCCTTAAGTGATGTTATTGTACTCCCGTAACTTCTCGGATGGGATTTTGGATTTCCCATAGGTAGAATTGAACCAATAGAATAACTCCTCCCAAGTAGAAATAATATTAGGAGGAAGGTCAAAGAAATCGACCGCAACCTTCCCTTCAAGGGAATTCACAAATAAGTACATACAAGTGTCATTGTCATTGTCTCCTATGTTGTGACATGCATTAGAAAATGTCACCAAGTGTTCATTCATAGTGACTGTGTTATTCCCTGAAAACCTAGGAATATTCTCTTTGAATTTAGGAAGTGGATGAGTAGTAGGTGCTAGGTTGAGAGGGGAGGAAACATGCCACTAGTAGTTGTATCATATTTTTCAAATTGAAAAAGCCCATACTTTTTTATGACTTTTGCAGGGTTTGTAGTAGATTGGACAGGGACTTGATGACTATACAAACTACTAATCACTGATGAGGATGAAGTTTGAGATGAAGAGGCACCTCCAGTGCCACTAGAGCCACCACTAGATGCCATAATTGTTAATGATAGGTAAGGGAGAGAAAGACAAACTGGCTGAATCAAACAAAGTTCTCCTTGTAGTACTCTGTTGGACTGAAAAAACAAGGTTTCTTCTTCCTATTTTAGGAATAGGATTAATCTCAGGTGATAAACCTCTTCTTCTCCTAGATATATGAGGGTTTAAGGAAATGAAAAGAAGCTCAAAACTGTAGGAAAAAGAAATCTAAAGCTGATTCCTAGGTTGTCTTTTCCTAGCTTCCCAAAGTTATTGGACACTTATGTCTTGTTCAACTGCTGCCCATGAGAATTCAAGCTCAACCCGAGTATTAGCGGTCTCTAAGATGGTATTAAACAAGGTTAAAGAAATGTTGGTCTGATATTTAAGAAAAGGATCAATATTGGGCTTCCTTGCAACATGTACAATCATGAAGAAAAGAAATAATCAAAGAAATAATATTAGGAATATAAATTTATTCAATCAAAATCAAGCTTATCATCAACTAGAGAGATATGAAAGATCTCCCCAGTATGGTCACCAAATAAATGTTGAGGAAAATACATGAATTTGTCTTACTCAAGCATTTTCAAATCTTGCTTGGCTAAGGCAAGATAGACAAGAATGTTACCCTATGTTTATAGCCTCAAAAAGTGTTTCCTAATCCACAAGTATTAATTACAATGACTTAGGATGATTTTTGAAAATAAAAGATTGTTGCAAAATATAACATTTTTATACAATTTTCTAAATAAATCAGATTCCAAAAGTAAATGTGGAGATCAAAAGAAAAAATACTAAGTCACATATCAACACAAATGAGACAGAATAGTAATCGCTTTATTTCATTATAAGAAATCAAAAGAATCGTCCTCTTTACAAAATCCATGTGGGGGTATGGACCAAGGTCAAACTTAGATATCCCCGATGAAAACCATACAAAAGGACTTTGACAAGAAGTAAAAAATGAACTTTAAAATCTATATCAGCTTGCCACAGACTGTTGCCCACTTGACTCTGCACAATATCCTTTATCAATCATGAAATTTAATTCATAAAAAGACAAGTCTACACAGACTATCAAAGATAGCTCAACACCTCTGAAAACAAACGTCTGAATGATATGATTCATCTTTGACCATTGCTTTCTACAATAGGACCCTGCTGTCATAAAAGAGAATTAGGCTTTTAATGAATTGAAGAATGAATGAAAACTAAACTATCTCAATAAAACTTAAGAGAAAACCTTAGTATGCTTTCTCCTTCTATTCTCCTCTTGTTCTTCCTTCTATTTTTATTTTATGCATTCCAAATTAGTTGAAGTAGTTCAAATATCTCATTTAGTCAAGTTAACTAAACTCAACTAACTTTTAGTTTAGGGGAAGAATTAATAATAATAATAATAAAGGGTCTTTTATTAAATAATAACTAGTAGGTGGGACCCCTTGTGACTCCCTTTAATTTCTTAACAAAAATAAACATAATAGACAATCAATAAAAAACATCCCTCCTTATGGCTCCCATAATCATTTATAGAGTTTGAAATTTAAATATCAGTGATATTTCAAATAATATCAAAACATGTAAATATCCACAATATCCAAAAATAGTTTGTTGTCCAAAATTTTCAGCAGTACACTGTCCTTAATAAATCAATGATAAAACATTATAAAAAACCATATTTTCCACTTTGAGAGGAAATTTTTCCTTTGTTGTTGTTATCCCCTTTTGAATTCCCTGAATTAGCCTTAGGTTGGGTAGAATCTTCAGGCTTGATCTCACTGATGACATGGGAACAATCAGCTCTCAAGTGCACGCATGATGATACTGACTTGGCTGAGTCACTTGAAGGAGAGGAGGGGGTAGAAACAAATTTTCCTTTGTCATTCATATGGTGGGATTCGGTTTTGAGTCTTTTTCTTGCGTGGGAGGACAATAAAGGTGAGTGTGTAGGGGAAATCTAAACATTTGGGTTAACAGGTGGAGGAGGAGGAGGTAAAGAAAAATTTGGCCAACCACGATGGTGGGTGACTGTTGGGTGAACAATCTCTTGCCATCCATCATTCTCAGGAAATTTAGGTTGTAAAGAAACATGAGGGGGCATAGGGATACCAGGGACATGTTAGGCCTGGAAGGGAGGCCTCTCTGGCCTAGGCAGAACTATCCATTTTCCAATCCAATTGAAATGTCTAGCTTGAAAGAGTTGGTTTAAGTCTTGAGGATAGACATTGAAATGTATTGAGAATCCAGGCCTTCTAGGCCCTCTGTTCCAGTTTCCTCTGCCTCTATTAATTTGGCCATGACTTCCTCTGCTGAAAAATCTCATCCTGTATGCAACAATTATTAGCAACTAGATCTTAAACAGACCATACATGACATTCTCTTAATATGAAACAAAGTTTGTCTCATTAATCAAATTAGACCCATGCAATCCAATCCATAAAATTCATTTAATAATTTTCAATGAGAAGGGGGTGAAGTAGGGTTTAGGGGTATCTGAGGGGATTGTATTGAGTGAAAAACTAATATCATGACTGTGAGTAAGAACACGATTATTGCTCGACAATTCATTAAAGAATTGAATGTGCAACAATAACCAAAACATATCAGTTGTCATCTATCTTTGTGTTATTTTTTTATCATTGTCATACAGAGTTTTAATTTAATTTTAGTGAACAGGGCATGCAAAATGAATTTGGGATCGTGAGGGGATTTGTAATGAGCGAAAAAGTGAGAAAATGAAAGCGAATTAGATGGATATTGTTCATTAAATAAATTAAATCAATCAACTATCATAACTTTGTTTCAAATTTAATCCAAAAAGCATCCACTTCCAATACCAAAACATTCATTGTTCCTCAATTGTATACAAACTGCTTGTTGTCTCAATAACAATTTAATTTCCTAGAAATCTTCAATTTATAACAGTTTGTGTATTATAAATTATGCAAACTTTTCCAATTCAATCAGGACTGCATTCTCTAATGATGATCTCTTTCCCTTTTTTAAAATAAACAAAACATGCACAACGATACCTTTCAACTATGCCCAACATTCATCTTTGGTAATGAAACAATAATACACCCAAGATAAACAATCAACAGTCACTGTCCTCTAATCAACAATCGGCCCCGATTTAAATATACACAGGCGTGTTTTAAAATTATGGACAGAATTAAGAGCATGTTTAGTGAACAAATCATACACAGGTCTTCACTCATATCATTGACCCAATATTGAATCAACAACAACAGTCAACTCGAAAAACAAAATGGAACCCCTAGCTTGCTCCGTGTGTGAAATAATATATACATACTTCCATTTAAAAGGAATAACGCACATAACCATGTCATGTATGAAACAAACAGAAATAGATTGACACACAAGAGTCTCTTAGACTTTTGATAGAACCATGATTATGATTGGTGAAACAATCACTCACATGTGTCTTCTTCATTTTAAATGAAATCAAGATCATGTTGAGATTAAACACAATAATCGAGACCATAAACAAATAGAAGGACATATATCAGCTGTATGAACCTCATATTTATTTCTTCTTTGTTCAAATGAATTCATCACAGAGAGGACACACAAAGATTCGACCAAGAGGGGGGAGCCCGTGCCTTTAAACTTCCACAATAATTAAATTGATAACCCAACACTAGACAAACCCCAGAAGGTGCCTGAGGAGGGTAGAGGCAAGTTAGAGTCCAAGTCGTGCTCTTTTAAAAATTAAAGGCAGGGAGGAAACCAAAGCCTACTTGTCTTTTAAAAAACATAGAGAGATAATGGTCTTTCATATACTCATATCCATTAACCACAAGCCACAATATAATCTTGAAAAATAAAAAGTAGTGAGCCATACCCCCCCCTCGTTTTTTTTTTAAAACATAGTCCTTCAACTTATGACTCCAATCTCTTGACAGAATCATAAGTGAATTCCCTAGTGGAGAATAAAGAAAATCGAGCTAACCAATACAAACACACACCGATGTCACTAACAATTTTTTGCAGAGAGGGTTAATTTAAAAAGTGATTGGTATTCAAAAAACACATAGAGATAATGTTTAGTTCCAACACCCAGGAGGTCGAACAACTTTCAAAAACAATTGAGAGTGAGGCCACATACAGTCATCATTGTATCAGGTATGAGAGGAGTGGTGTGTGGAAACTCTTCGCAACTCATATCCATTCAATACATACACATGCCTGTATTAACATTCGGGGCCAACCAAGACTGGAATTTTGGAAAGATTCCAGCGAAAATATAGTAAGGAATGGGACATCGACATCATCTCAGGGTTTAGACAAAAGAAACACACTAACCGTCAACGGTTTCTCTACAGCTGGATAAAGATTATGACAATGACCGAGAGGGAAATGAGTTGACATCCATTGAAATACAACCAGTGGTAAAAACCCTTCAACCATAAAAAATAGAGCTCATTGCACCACTGTCACCATTTTTTCACAGAGAACCATCATAACAAACCAAGATGACCCATAAATAACCAATGCACACCCATTACTTCACTTGCAAATGCCAATATTTTGCAGTAATCACAGAGAACCCAGAACACAATATTTACACATTCAAAAACTCGAGTAAACACATAACCCATGCATTCCCGAGCGACCATTTGATTCATAATACAGAGAGTCCATCATGGATGGAAATATAAGAACAATACCTTTGAGAAAATCGCTTCAATGACGAACTGGTCGAGTTTTCCCCTTCCAATCCTGAAAAAGTGGAGCTTTCACAACCAACAAAGCAACAATGCAACAATGCTAGGGTGACGGCCTCAAGGGAGGTTTGGAGTGACATGCAGTAAATGCATGTCGCTTCCTTAATTGGCCTTATTAATTCTATGTACGAGCCAACCCACTAACATATCATCCACTATTAAAATCAAACTATAACCAATGCATAATTCAATGCAATATCCATCACAAATATTTGATACCATATCAATTGCATAGTCCACCACCCAAGATATATCATACCTATACGTTAACCTCTTGCCATAACTCCATACGATAATCACATATCAACATTGCTATATGTGCATCCATTCAACTTTTAATAAAAATTGCATAGTCCTTTAACCAAACACATACTATAATAGCTAGGTCCACCATTGTCACAAAGATCTATGCATAATCCTTTTTCCATAGCTTTAGAACTTTTCCATAGTTTTCTCCTTTTGTTTTAATCAAGTTCCCATTTTTTTTTTTTTTTGCATAGATATAATGGATAAGTAATCAATGTATGAATTAGTAATCAAGGTTATAACATACATAACAAAGCACCTGTAACCAACATGATCCTCATACCAATGAAACTGGTCTATATCGCAAGTAAATACCAACAACATTTAACAATAATGCCTCAACCACCCATTTATCACATCAAATGAAACCAAGACTGCATCAAAAAATGTAGGACTCTGTATACAACATCATAACAAAAACAATATATGAGCATAACATGTCTATCCTTTCTCCTCTAGTCTGCAAGGGGGTCCCACTTACTAGTATTATATTATTATCATAATTAAATAATCGCACTTTAACAATCCTTTGCGAGCAGAAATCATCGTTGCAATTTTAATTGTCAACAAACTGATGACTCCAAAGGGAAATCTATTACCAACATATTAAGAACTCAGAATGTCTAGTTTTGCAAACCAGTAACATCAGATCAAGAAGATATACATCAAAATGATTATGCAACAGGGGGAAGTGAGCGGATTTAAGCGAAAAATGACTGGGAGTTTGGTAATAACTCATGGAAAGTGTTAAGTATGAGGGGTTGTATCCCTATAAGCATAATCATTCAATTAATCATAGCAAAGTGTTCTAGTCTTCAAGGAGAACAATTTCCTGATGTGCTCTTTTGAATCTTGAAATGGATGGAAGAAAAGGAAAGCAGAAGAGGGATACAACCAACTATCTTATAAAACAACAGTTGAAGAAGATAACAATTTCAATGATGCTTTCAAGGGGAACATCATGACAGCTGTGTAACTTGATTGTTATTCATTAAAAATACTTTGCAGAATAGCGTCGTTGTGGAAAAACTGATCTAACATTTTATTTTGACAAGAAATGAAGTCAAATAAAACAAAATGGCAAGGAAAGACATAACATAAATGAAACAACATAATTGAAATAACAAAAAATGAAACAACAGAAATGTAGAATCGAAGTGAATAAAACAGACTATAATACAAAAAACATTACATACAACGTTAAAACTTTTAAGTTGGTTCCACGTAGTGTTTTAAGTGGGAACCGTTAGTGCTATAGGAAAACGATCGCTCTTGTAAGTCCTTTAGGATGTAAGAATTTGCGCCCATGAAAAAAACGATCTTAAAAGGACCCAACCATAACTTTTGGAACTTTGAATGGCTTCCTCTATCAGCATGAGATGAATCCCACAACAGTACCTTCTCATTAACTTTAAATTTGAAAGTCTTGACACTTTTATTGAAATATCTTTTAACAATATTTTGTCTTCTCTTTATATTATCCAAGGCAAACGTCTTGTGCTCCTCTAAATCCAAAAGTGCATTCATTCTTTGAGAAACATCAGAAGAATTTAATTCTTCAACCTGTAGCATTAACCTTAGAGAAGAAATTTCAAACTCGGTAGGCAGAATGGCTTCTTGACCATAAAAAAGCTGGAAAAGAGTGCAGCCAGTGCTCACCTTGGTGGTAGTGCGATCTTCCCAAAGGGCGTAATTGAGGAGAGTGTGCTATTGACGAGGCTTATCTTTAATGAGCCTCTTGATAATTCTAACCAGATTCTTGTTTGTAGACTCAGCTTTCCCATTACCTTGGGGATAATAAGTTGAAGAGGTCATATGTTTAACCCACAATTTAGCTAAAAAATAGGTCATCTTAGCAGAAATAAAGGCGGGACCATTTTCTGTAATAATTTATAAAGGAAGTCCAAATCTAGAAAAAATATTAGTTTCAAGAAAATAAATCACTTGCCCATCTTGCGAATGCTTAAGCAGGACAACTTGAGTCGATTTCATAAAATAATTTGTAGTGGTCAAGATAAAATCTTGCCCTGCTGAAGATGGAGGATTAATAGGACCAATAAAGTCCAAACCCCATTTTGAAAAAGGAAAATCAGGGAGGACAGGTTGTAAAGGCATAGCAGAAATACGTTCTTTCCCAGTGAACTTCTGGCACTTGTCACAAGATCTCAAAAAATTATAAGAATCGCGAAAAATTGAAGGCCAATAATACCCTTTCCTGATAATCTTAAAAGCAGTGGTTTTAGCAGAAAAGTGACCTTCTACATGAATAATAGAATTCGAAGAACCATGACCATATTGCAACAATTTATGCACTTCCTCATTGTTCACAAAATGAAGTAACATACCATCGATAGATCTTCTAAACAAGAAGTATCCTATAATGACGTATCTAGTAGATTCGAGGTAGAGCCTTCTTCTTTGATGAGTGTCTAAGTTATCTGGACATCTTTGATTTTGAAAAAAATATACCAGATCTTTATACCAAGGATGTTTAGACACAGGAAGGATTTGATTATCAATGTAAAACAATGTTGATGGAGAGCTATCATGTTCATCAATTTCTTCACTCATTTCAACATGTTGAGCTAAGTGAAGGGCTAAGTCACGTCCCTTGATAGTTTTAGAAGTCATGATAGTTAGATCATGCTCCTGAATCTTGGCAAGCTAATGTGCAATATTTCCTAAAG
The DNA here is from genome assembly GCA_032191745.1 of Picea mariana. Classification (NCBI taxonomy): domain Eukaryota; kingdom Viridiplantae; phylum Streptophyta; class Pinopsida; order Pinales; family Pinaceae; genus Picea; species Picea mariana. The sequence continues at coordinate 21,595 of JASDQU010191375.1, forward strand.
ATAAGTCTATGAGAGTAAAAACTTGACAGCAAGTAAAGGGACTTTTACCAGCATATGCTTACCTAAGATGAAATGGCGAAATTTTTCAACATCTTTAACAAGAGAGAAAACATGTTTTTCAATAAAATAATATTTAAAATCATCATCTGAAAAGATTTGACTCATGTAAGCCACTAGTTTTTCATTACCTTGGTCATCACCTTGCAGGAGGATAGCAAAAGTTGCTTCCTCTATGGAATTAGTATATATGATAAATTCTTTCTCAAAAGATGGCTTCACCAAAATCGGTGCAGAGATGATTGCTTTCTGGATTCCTACGAAAACATTTTCAACATCATCTTTCCAAGAAAATGAATGATCTTTCTTAAGGATATTGTGAATTGGCTTGACCATTACAGCAAAATCAGGAACAAACCTACATAGGAAGTTAATAACACCCATAAAGGACTGAACCTCCTTCTTGGAAATAGGAGCAGGAATATTTAGGATAACAACAATCTTTTCTGGATCAATGCTTATTCCTGAATCCGAGACAATGTGTCCAAGGAGATTTCCCTTGGTAACGCCAAAAATAGACTTAGAAAGACTTAAAGAAATGCCAAATTTCCTGCATCGCATGAGAATCTATCTAAGATGATCAAAATGATCTAATCGATTTTTAGAATACATAGTTTAGTCATCAAAATAAATTTGAATAGTTTTACTGATCAAATTGTCAAAAGCTATTTGCATAGTTCTTTGAAAAGTACCACTTGCATTAGATAAGCCAAAAGTCATACGTTCATAAGAGAAAGTGTCCCAACAAGTAATAAAAGTGGTTTTGTATTTATCTGTCCTTTTCACCTTGATTTGATTGTAACCAGAAAAACCGTCAAGTAAGGACATCATCTGTGATCCTATAACTTGCTGCAAAATCATTTCCATATTAGGGAGACGAAAATGGTCTTTAATGATGGTCCTATTCAATGCACAAAAAACAATGCATAATATGATCTAACATGTTTCTTTTCTGATCGAGAACCAAATTAGAAACCCACTCAAAATACTTAACATGGAAATTATCCCAACCTTCAAGAGTTTTTCCAACTCCTTCCGAATAGTTGCTTCCAGTGTAGGGTTAATGGGTCTTTGTTTTTGCCTAACTTGTTTTATTCCTTCCTTGATAGGGATGGCTCTATGTATAATAGTAGGATCAAAACCATGAAGATCCTCATAATACCAAGAAAAAACATCTTGAAATTCACCAAGCAACTTAGTGAACTTCATTTTTTCTTCATTAGAACATTGGGCACCTATTTTAATACTCTTTGGAGACTCGGGTGTTCCAATGGTCAAGGAAATGGTTTCACCCAATTTCCTTTTCGACTCTTCTTCTTTGTGTTTTTCTTTGTTGCCTACATCACTCAATGAAAATGAACTTTCTAGAGGAGTCAAGCCCTTAGAAATTTTGTTATCTTCCATGGATATAATTTCCTTAGGTTTATAAGGTTCATTTTGAATGAAAGAAAAGATGCTCTCATCACTAGGGAAGACCTTCCAAGACTCTATATTTTCAAGGATATGCGTACGATACAAATATTGAAAGGTGCAATCAAGTCTTTGTGGCAGAAGTTGCCGAGTAGGAGAGGCTGCAAAAACAGTTAACATGTCAGCCATTGAATTCAATTCCCTTTTAACATGATTGATGTTGAAAGATAACAAGTTTGAGATAAGTTCCCAAAATGTTTGGGTGTAACATTTCATTAACTTGTTTCTAGGAGAATATATTTTACGTACAAGGTTTACAACAAGTTCGGAATCCCCAAAAAATGTAAGGTGACCACAACCTAGATTATAGGCATTTTCAATGCTTAGCAGTAACGCTTCAAATTCAGTGACATTGTTTGTGCAAACAAACTCTAACCTATAGGAAAATTTATAAATTTTACCCACAAGAGAGTACAAGATAATACCATCTATGTTTCCTTCATTGGAGCATGAACCATCAAAGTGCATATGCCACATCCCATCCTCTATGTCAATTTTTTCCAAGGGAGTGTTGTCCTCATCAACAAATATGGAGTACACTCCTAGGTCCACCTTGATATAATTCATATTAGGTTGTGGGATGCTTTCTATGTAAGGTGAAATTCTCCCCTCCTTTAATACTATGACGTTTATTCCATTTTGAAGAATGAATAAGTGTGTCCCGTCAAGTGAGAGGTATCCACCCATCAAATCTTTCTAATCTCTTCCTAAGATGATCGAGTAATTACTCATTGGTATATCAATTAATTGAACATTAAGGGTTGTCCTTATTTCAGGATGCACGCACAAAACCAAGGTCACGTCCTTGATTTCACTTATGGTCGTTTGTGGCAAATTATTATAAGAGATCATGTTTCTGGTGTTTTCATTTGTACAAGACAAGCCTAGCTCTTCCATAATAATCTTCGACATTACACTTGGGCCTTTACTGCCGTCAATGAGACAACAATGGGCAATATTTTCCATAATATTTAGAGAAATATAAAATGGGGGGTTTTTTATAAGGTGCCTAAAGTTATGTACACCTACTTTATTTACAGTTGAATCCTCTTCATCTACCTCTTTAGAGCGGTTGGCTACAATGGAAACTTTTCCTTCCATAAAATTTTTCAGATGCTTTTGTTGCTCAGGGATGACAACCATGTCCAGGAGGGTAACATCGGCTTTAATATTAGCCAATTGATTGAGAATTTTGTATTTAGAATAGGGAAGAGGGGAGGTAGTTCCTTGACTGTCAGGAGATTTAGAAACCTGAACAGTAGCAGCTAGTGAAGATGAGCTTGGGATTGAAGAAGTACGAGGAGGATCATAATTACCTTTTGGAGCATAGGAGTTATTCCTAGTATTTATGATCATAAAATCCTTTGGCTCTACAAAGTCTAGGACAATAATAGTAGTTTCAGGTATTTTACCAAATATTTTATCTCTGGCACTCTTCTTTACTTCACATGTACTTTCCTCATGGTGTTCCTCGCAAAAGTTACACCAACTATGAGGCATGATAGCTTTAAGTTGAAATTTATTTTCATTAAGATTTTTTAAAGGTGGTGAAGAATAAGATAAGGCCCCAGGGGTAAGAGAGGGGACATTTCCTTTCTGCTCATATGCTATCATTTTATTATTCTTGTCTTGTACAAGTTGTAAGAGGGCATACATATCCATCTGTTTAACTTAATCTCCTTTAGGAAGACATTTTATTTCGAGTTGTTCTTCATACTCTAAACAAGTATGCAGAGCAGAACCAAGGTTATCAATGGACTTTTCCTTAAGCCTATGATGGTAGGGGGAAGGTAAAGAATTATAGTAATGCATGAAAGAGGCTTGGTTTTTAGGGCGAATGAGTTCAGGGATTTGGTTGTATAATTTGGTTAAATGCAAGTTGAAATACTTGATATTTTCACCATCCTTATAAGCAATGTTATTGTGCTCTCATAACTGCTTGGTTGGGCTTTTGGATTTCCCATAGGTAGAATTGAACCAATAGAATAACTCCCCCCAAGTACGAAGAATCTTAGGGGGAAGGTCAAAGAAATCGGCTGCAACCTTCCCTTCAAGGGAATTCACAAATAAGCGCATACAAGTGTCATTGTCATTGGCTCCTATGTTGTGACCATGTTATTCCCTAAAAAGCCTAGGAATATGCTCTTTGAATTTAGGAAGTGGATGAGTAGTAGGTTCTAGGTTGGGAGGGGAGGAAACATGCCACAGAGTAGTTGTACCATCTTCTTCAAACTGAAAAATACTATATTTTTTTATGACATTAGCGGGGTTTGTAGTAGATCGGACAGGGACTTGATGACTATACAAGCTACCAATCACTGACGAGGCTAAAGGTTGAGATGAAGAGGCACCTCCAGTGCCACCATAGCCACCACTAGATGCAATCTTTTTAACGATAGGTAAGGGAGTGAAAGACGAATTGGCTAAATCAAACAAAGTTCTCCTTAGAGTACTCTGTTGGACTGACAAAACAATGTTTCTTCTTCCTATTTCAGCAATAGGATTAATATTAGGTGATAAACCTTTTCTTCTCCTAGAGATACAAGGGTTTAAGGACATGAAAAGAAGATAAAAAATGTAGGAAAAAGAAAGCTAAAGTTGATTCCTATGCTGTCTTTTCCTAGCTTCCCAATGTTCTTGGACACTTATTTCTTGTTCAACCGTTTCCCATGAGCGTTCAAGATCAACCCGGGTATTAGCGGTCTCTAAGATGGTATTAAACAAGGTTAAAGAAATGTTGGTATGATCTTTAAAACCGGGCTCAATATTGGGCTGCCTTGCAACAGGTAAAATCATGAAGAAAAGAAACATTCAAAGAAATAATATTAGAAATATAAATATATTCAATCAAAATCAAGCTTATAATCAACCAGAGAGATATTGAAGATCTCCCCAGTATGGTCGCCAAATAAATGTTGAGGAAAATATATGAATTTATATTACTCAAGCATTTTCAAATCTTGCTTGGCTAAGGAAAGATAGGCGGGAATGTTACCCTATGTTTATAGCCTCAAAAAGTGTTTCCTAATCCACAAGTATTAATTACAATGGCTTAAGATGATTTTTTAAAATAAAAGATTGTTACAAAATAAAACATTTTTACACAATTTTATGAATATATCAGATTGAAAAAGTAAATGTGGAGATCAAAAGAAAAAATACTAAGTCACATATTAAAGAAAATGAGACATAATAGCAATCGCTTTATTTCATTCCAAGAAATCAAAAGAATCGTTCTCTTTACAAAATCCATGTGGGGGTATGGACCAAGGTCAAACTTAGATATCCCCGATGAAAACCATACAAAAGGACTCTGACAAGAAGTAAAAACTGAACATTAAAATTTGGATCAACTTGCCACAAACTGCTACCCACTTGATTCTGTACAATATCCTTTATCAGTCATGAAATTTAATTCATAAACAAACAATTCTACACAGACTATCAAAGATAGACGAACACCTTTGAAAACAAGTAACTGAATGATATGATTCAGCTTTGAACCTTGCTGTCTACAATAGGACCCCGTTGTCATAAAAGAGAATTAGGCTTTTAATGAATTGAAGAATGAATGAAAACTGAACTATCTCAATAAAACTTAAGAGAAAACGTTAGTATGCTTTCTACTTCTATTCTCCTCTGTTCTTCCTTCTATTTTGCTTTTATGCATTCCAAATTAGTTGAAGTAGTTCAACTACCTCATTTAGTCAAGTTAACTAAACTCAACTAACTTTTATTTTAGGGTAAGAATTAATAATAATAATAATAATAATAATAATAATAATAATAATAAAGGGTCTTTTATTAAATAATAACTAGTAGGTGGGACCCCTTGTGACTCCCTTTAATTTCTTAACAAAAATAAACATAATAAACAATCAATCAAACACATCCCTCCTTGTGGCTCCCATAATCATTTCCATAATTTGAAATTTAAATATCAATGATATTTCAAATTATATCAAAACATGTAAATATCCATAATATCCAAAAATAGTTTGTTGTCCAAAATTTTCAGTAGCCCACTGTCCTCAATAAATCAATGATAAAACATAATAAAAAACTGTATTTGCCACTTTGAGAGGCAATTTTTCCTTTGTTGCTTCTATCCCCTTTTGAATTCCCTAAATTAGCCTTAGGTTGGGTAGAACCTTGAGGCTTGATCTCGCTGATGACATGGGAACAATCGTCTCTCAAGTGCATATGGGATGATACTGACTTGGTTGAGTCACTTGAAGGAGAGAAGGGGGAAGCAACAACTTTTCCTTTTCCATTCATATGGTGGGCTTCGGTTTTGAGTATTTTGCTTGCGTGGGAGGACTGTACAGGTGAGTGTGTAGGGGAAATCTAAACATTTGGGTTAACAGGTGGAGGAGGATGAGGAGGTAAAGACAAATTTGGCTATCAACGATGGTGGGAGACTGCTGGGTGAACAACCTCCTACCATCCATCATTCTCGGGAACTTCAGGTTGCAAATAAACATGAGGTAGCACAGGGATACCAGGGACATGTTGAGGCTGGAAGGGAGACCTCTCTGGCCTAAGCTAGACTATCCCTTGTCCAATCCAGTTGAAAAATTCATCTTGAAAGATCCGGTTTAACTCTTGAGGATCGACATCCAAATGTATTGAGAATCTAGGCCTTCTAGGCCCTATGTTCTAGTTTCCTCTGCCCCTATTATTTTGGCCATGACTTCCTCTACTGAAAAATCTCATCCTGTATGCAACAATTATTAGAAACTAGATCTTAAGTAGATCATACATGACATTCTCTTAATATGAAACAAAGTTTGTCTCAACAATCACATCAGATCCATGCAATCCAATCCATAAAATTCATTTAATAATTGTCAATGAGCAGGGGGTGAAGTAGGGTACAGGGGTATCTGAGGCGATTGTATTGAGCGAAAAAGTGATATCAATGTTGGTATGTTTACAAGAAGAGCGTGCTTGTCATTGATGGCAAGAACAGTAGCAACGATGACAAACAGGCAGGCAAGGAAGATCAGCAGACAGGTAGGCAAGGAAGAACAACAACGATCGAATGGCAAGATCAACAGTGTAAGCTCTGAAGGAGGAAAACAGTCAAAGCATGACAAAGGTTTTCAGAGTTTCGCAGATCGAGAAATCCAAAGGAAAGAGGTTCAAACTCGCGATATGCGAAATCACGATAACAATATTGACAGTTGATTCAATGAAGTCAATTCAATGGTGCAGATGAATTTGAATAAGATTGGAAGGCTACTGTTGCACTTCACAGTGTAACTACTAGAAACAATTGATGGCTTCTGCCAGAGGAATCAAATAGGCTTCAGTGTGATCGCCAGAGAAGATGAAGAGGCTCGAGGCATCTTCTAGTGGAAGGAAGATTATTCTTAGAGGTGGTTGACAGATGGTAGATGGTTGAAGCCTGTAATGACAACACAGAGGATTAGCTCGAATTTGATAAAGAAGATGAAGAGTCTCCACTACCAGACAGGTGAAGGAATCTCGGCTTAACACCAAGTGACGATGGACAGATGGTTTGAACTGCCAGAGAAGTTGAAGAGTTTCCATGATGAACATGTAGAGTACTTGACATGAGAGAGAGCATGCAGAAGCATGGCAGGACAACTTGCACATGGTGCACAGAGACTATAAGTATGCAGAACAGAGAAGAGATGGGTGTTGTTGTTATGGAGAGGGATTCAGGAGTGTAGAAGTAGGAGTGTGCAACAGCTGAAATACAGAGAAGAGGAATGGAGCATGGAATGGACATGGCACAAAGAGCATGAAAAGCAGAAGCACAGAAAGCGCAAGGAAGGTGCTCTTGTAGAGGAAAACAGAAGATCATAAATCCCAAGAAGATGCAGACAGAGAGACACTGATACAGGAGAGCAGAGCAACATAGTAGAACAATGATAAGTCTGGTAAGCCAATGATAAATATTGTATCACTATAATAAGTTTCATTAGCAAAAATGTATATTTCAGGGTGGTAGGGAGGTGCTAGGGAGGATTTTTGTCCTCAAAGGTTCAAGTGGGTGCTTGAACACAGGGATTTATAGCTTCCTTCTAGTTGGTGCTAGAGAAACCGGGGAGTTGGTGCTTCCTTCTAGTTGGTGCTAGAAAAACCAGGGAGTNAGCCAGAGAGTTGGTGCTCTCAGCAAGTAGAAGCTTGCAAAATAGATATTGTAGCCTCATTATGAGTTGGTGCTCATATGTATGATAATGTAAAGAATGTAAAGATTACTTATCATATAAAGAAGAAGAGGTTTTTACCCTGTATGGGTTTCCTCAAGAAATATCTGTCTCTGTGTATCTCATATGTGTGGATGATGCTGAATGTTCTATTGCTTACTTCCCTACATTATTGTGTCTGTCATTAAATGTTGTGTAAAGAGTTTAAAATAAGCATAATTGTTTAAGCTCAGTAACAACTTATTCACCCCCCCTCTCAGTTGTCCATCATTTGGTATTAGAGTCAACCCCTTTTATCTAAGGGTAGATCCTAGAGCTTAAACATGTCAAGCCATGAAGGAAACTCAACCAATAAGGCCCCTCTGTTCAA
>JASDQU010191376.1:3903-20105 GCA_032191745.1 Picea mariana
GACTTCTCTTTCTGCTTATTACAATTACATTATGACCAATCCACAAAAGGGGATTTGGTCCTTTTACAATAGCTGACATGATCAATCCAAAATGGGTATTGATCCAATGAATAATATATCAAATAATAATAAGAATACACTTTGCAGATACATTATTTCAACACTTCCCCCTTAACAAGAAGGGTATTCTACAACAACATCAGATGAGAGAGAGGCCTTTATCATCAACATCATCAGGAGGACATCATCATCATTATCATCTTGGAACATTGACTGGCATATCTATAAATCATCGAAATTTGTCTTCATCGACAACATCGCCATTCTCAAAGGAATGCAATCATCATATGCATCAATATGTATTAGTATAAACCTAATACATCACCATCATCACAACACGAGGTTGGATCATCATAATACATGACTGGCTTTACGTCACAACTGTTAAGCTGAAGCTCAGTACTGGTCTTGCTTTACGTCACAACAATCAAGATGGAAGCAAGATACTAGACTGGCTTTACATCATAGCTTCTCAAGCTGGAAGCACGGTACTAGTCTCATCTCATCGTCTTTCTTTACGTCACAACACTCCAGCTGGAACCAAGATCCTAGAATGGATTTATGTCACAACTATCAAGCTGGAAGCATAGTACTAGTCTCATCTCAACGTCTTCCTTTACGTCATAGCACTCAAGCTGGAAGAAAGATACTAGACTGGCTTTGCGTCACAGTTATCAAGCTGGAAGCACAGTAATAGTCTCATCTCATCATCTTTCTTTACGTCACAACCATCAGGTTGGAAGCAAGATACTAGACTAGATTTATGTCACAACTGTCAAGACGGAAGCACAATACTAGTCTCATCACATCTTCTTGCTTTACGTCACAACACTCAAGCTGGAAGCAAGAGATGTCTCATTACAACAACTACTCCCCCTTTTAAGGAAGGTCCTTCCAGACTATACCAAGATTATCTTGAAAATGATCAAACTTTACATGAGATAGAGGCTTGTTCAACATATCAACAACCTGTTCATCCGTGCTAACGTACTGGAGCTTTAAGGCTCCTCTCTGCACCATGTCACAGATGTAATGATAACGAATCTCTATGTGCTTTGACCTGTCATGGAATACAGGATTCTCTGTCATCTTTATGTAGCTCTGGTTGTAACATAGGATCATGGTTTCTTCCATATCTAGGTCAAATAGGCTGGTCAACAACTTTTGAAGCCATATAGCTTCGTAGCTGGAAGAACATGCATAAATGTATTCTGCTTCCACTGTGCTGAGAGAAATGTTGGATTGCTTCCTACTCTGCCACGAGATCATGGCTGATCCCAAACTGAAACAACATCCTGAAGTGATTTTTCTGTCAGAACCACTTCCTGCCCAATCTGAATCAATGTACCCACTCAATGTGAAATCATGATCTCCATCATAATTGAGACCACAATGTAATGTACCCTTAAGGTACCTCATCACATGTTTTGTAGCCACAAGGTGAACATGTCTAGGTTCTACCAGAAACTGACTCAAGGTGTTCACGGCAAAACAAATGTTTGGTCTAGTGTTCGTCAGGTACATCAACGATCCAATAATCTGTCTATACAGTGTGGCATCAATCAATTCTGACGAAGTATCGACCAACAGCTTCAACTTCGTTTCCATGGGTGTATTCATGGGCTTGCACTCTAACATGTCGAATCTCTTCAAGATTTTGACTGCATACTTCCCTTGGTTAAGGAATATCCTCTCTGGACTCTACCATACCTCAAGACCTAAGAAATAGTGCATTAGGCCAAGGTCTTTCATCTCAAATTCTAAAGAGAGTCTCTTCTTACATTCGGTGATGAGATTTTCTTCTCCAGTTAAGAATAAGTCATCCACATATAGCAATAGTATCACTGGCTCATCGTTCATAATATTGAAGTAGAGGTTGGAATCTGCTTTACTCTTGGTAAAGCCCAAGCTCGTCAGAAAACTATCTATTTGGCCATACCAAGCTCTAGGGGCTTGCTTCAATCTGTACAAGGCTTTCTTCAATTTGCAGACATGAGACTTCTTGTCTTCAACTTCAAATCCTTGAGGTTGCTCTATATACACTTCCTCTTCGATAACACCATTTAGGAAATATATCTTTACGTCCATCTGGTGTAACTTCCACTTCATCTTAGCTGCAAGGGCTATGATGGTTCTGATCAAAGTGTATCTGGTTACAAGAGCGAATGTCTCTTCATAGTCAATGCATTCTTTTTGAGAAAATCCATGAGCTATAAATCTTTCTTTATATTTCTCAATACTTCCATCAGCAACATGTTTTATTTTAAAGAGCCATCTGGATGATACCACATCCTTGTTATTCGGTCTGGGAACTATTTCCCATACAACGTTCTTTATTATGGATTGGTATTCTTCTGTCATGGCATCTGCCCTTTCTTTCTTCTAAATGGCTTCTTCAAAGCAGGTAGGCTCCTTTTCTAGGAGATCACACATCAAAGCCATATAACTGGAGAATGGCTTAGGTTTCTTCACATGTCTCGTGGTTCCTATGGGAACACCATACTTCTCTCCATATTGAATAAGCTCTCTAGCCCAAGCTGGCTTTATTTTATGGAGGATCGTCATCTAAGGAGGTTCTTGAAACTATGCTACATCATGATCTTCTAGAATTTCCTCATCAGGGGAAGTTACGACTTCCCGCACTGGTTCAGCAGCTCTGGGAACCTCCCTCACTGATTCTGCAACTCTGGGGATTACAGGTTCCTCTTCATATACCTCTTCAAGATGGCATTTTCTTGATTTCTTGAGCGCTGCATCTTCATCAAAGGTCACATCCCTGCTGATCTCAATGTGGCGGTGACATGGTATATAGATCCTGAAGGCCTTGGAAACCTCACAGTATCCCACAAATATTCCCTTCTTTCCTGAGGGTTCCAGCTTGTTTCTTTTCTCTTTTGGTATATGTATAAATACTGGGCAGCCAAATATTTTGAGATGGCTTACCTCTAGCTTCTTTCCGGTGAACATCTCTTCCGGGGTCTTGAACCCAAGTGCACTATGGGACAATTGATTTTGCACATATACGGCTGTCATTGTTGCTTTTTCCCATAAGCGCATAGGAAGATCTTGATCGTGGATCATGGTCTTCACGGTTTCCATTATCGTTTTGCTCTTTCTTTCAGCCACACCGTTTTGTTGAGAATTATAGGGAGTAGTGAGTTCCCTCTTGATCCCAACATCTTTGCAGAAGTGCATGAACTCTTTTGAGGTGTATTATCCTCCATTATCTAACCTGAGTATCTTGATATTTCTTTCAGAAAGATTCTCTATCAAGGCTTTGAATTCCTTGAACTTGTTGAACACTTCATCTTTAGATTTCAAAAAATACAACCAGGTCTTACGAGAATAATCATCAATGAATGATACATAGTATACATACCCACTCATGGAGGGAGATGGCATTGGGACACACACATCTGAATGGATGAGTTCTAGGACTCCTTCTGCTTTGTTGTCTCTCTTCGGAAAAAGGGTTCTTGATGTTCTTCCCTTGTGCACATCCATTGCATACGCCTTCATGATCAACCTTGAGTTCTGGTAAACCTGTGATAGCTTTGCATATGTATGGTAGTGCCTTGTAGTTAATGTGAGCTAGTCTTCTATGCCAAAGTTCACATGAGTTTTCAATGACGTGGGTAATGGCAGCCTCTAAGTGACCCTTTAGCTTATACAAGCCATTTTCTTCACTTCCAATGATGATTTCTTCATTTAAGGTTTCTCCTTTATCCCACATAAGAACTTCTCCATCTATAAAGGCAATTCTGAAGCCTTTCTTTTCTAAATCTGAAATGGAGAGTAGGTTCTTTGTCAAACCTGATACATAGAGTACGTCCTTCATCTTCATTGAATTCCCTGAATTCAGTTTGTAGTTTGATTCTCCCACTCCCTTGATGGGATATTGGTAATCATCTCCAAGTGTCACTTTCTAAGAAAACTTCTTTTCTGAAATGTAAGAGAGAATATCTCTTTGTCTTGTCATNGTTTGTAGTTTGATTCTCCCACTCCCTTGATGGGATATTGGTAATCATCTCCAAGTGTCACTTTCTGAGAAAACTTCTTTTCTGAAATGTAAGAGAGAATATCTCTTTGTCTTGTCATGTTCTTGGAGGCACCACTATCAATGAGCCAAGTGTCCTCTCCAAGTGTTACCGATCCTGAGAGGGCCGAGATTAAGACATGTTATTTAATTTGTTCTCTTAACATCTTTGAAGGTGGCTCTTCATCTTCAACTGCATGGGCATGGTGCCTCTTTTGTTTCCTCTTGTATTCTTCTCGTCTAGTTGGAAAAAATTTCTCAATGTGTCCCATCTTGTCACAATGGTAGCATTGTACAGATGAGTAATCTCTTTCCTTTTGTTGTCCTTTCTTCTGAAATCTCCTTGGATGAGATTCTTTATGATTGAATTTGTTTTGGGGTTGAGACTCTTTGTAAGTCTCTTTCTGGAAGTAAGACTTATTTCTTCCTCATTTAGTGTGAGTAGCTAGGGCTTGATCTTCATCTCTTGCTAGTAAAGCCTCTCAGTTAGCTACTCTTGTTTCTTCTTGGATGCATTCTTCCCATAGACTGTCAAACTTTAGTTTTTCTGTTCTGGCACAAATCGTTCGGATGAATTTATCCCAAGGTCTTGTGAGACCATTTAGGGCCGTCATTATAAGTTCGTCTTCATCTATAGTATCTCCAATTGCTTCTATTTGTTCTTTGAATTGGGATATTCTGGAGAAGTATTCTTGGATTGATTCTCCATTCTGCATTCTTGTATTCTTGAGCTTAGTTCTAAGATTCATCTTCTGGTTTATGTTCTTTCATTCATATAGTCTATTTAGGGAATGAAACATTTAATTTAGAGTCTTATTTGATGACACATAGGGAATCAGGTGGTCTTTGATTGAATCTGCGATGATTCTTTTGGCCCTGATTGTGTCCTTTTGGTGCTTTGCTTTTTCTGCAGCATTGGCGGGCTCCACCACTTATTATTTGACGAATATTACTAGCTCATCCTCTTCAAGAATGAGACCAATCCTATACTTTCAGGCATAGAATTTTTCCACACCTTCTAGCTTGTCAACAAGCTTAACGCTTGCAGACATCTTTTACTTGAAGCTGGGAAAATGTCAAAAAATGAAAATGTTCAAAATCAAATTCTGAACTTACCAGGAGGTGCGCTTTGCTGAGGCGAGTAGCCTGGTGTGCTTGGATCTAAGAAAATTCAACTTTTACCCCTCCAAACTTGATCTATAGATTTCTGGACTGGTGCTTATGGTTTTTTGGTACCTCTGGTACTTCTAGTACTTCTGGTTCTCTAGTTTTCTGGTACTTCTGGTACTTTGTGAAACTAGGGTTTCACTTTTCGGGAGATCTAGCCACTGAAAAGGTGCGCTGAAGGTGCCAAAATGATCCTTGGGGAAGGGCGCACTTTTCTAGATGGTTTTAGGGCTGAATTACCTCTCCAACAAAACACTCTAATTTGCATGTACGACAACAGTGACATTTTTCACTTTTCTCTTATGAAAGATACTCTCTTCATCTTGGCTCTGATACCATGTTAATGTTTAAGCCATTATTGTAGATCTTTACATTTCAATGAATAACAACAACAAAAGATAAGATCACTGAGAAATACACAATCACAAGAGATACATCATTTATCCTAGGAAACCTTCATGGGGCAAAAAACCCAACAAAACTTCCTTAATATAGATAGCTAATACAATGCCAAGAGATAACTTAAACAAGTACAGAAAGTCCTCTCCTAAAGATGCGCCTCTCTCTCTCTCTCTTCTCCAACTGCAGTTCCGAAACTTGTCTCTCAATGAACAAGTGAGTGTGTGTCTAAGTGAGGTGCTAGCCTCTTTATTTATACAAGACTGGCACGTGTGGGAGTGTCCTTTCACTGAGAGGGCCGACTTCTTCTCTTGGGTGGTTATAACCACCTTTATTATATTATGTGGCCTCTTTGATATATTCTGGGGCCGACTTCTCTTTTTGCCTATTACAATTACATTATGACCAATCTGCAAAATGGGATTTGGTCCTTTTACAATAGCCGACATGATCAATCCACAATGGGGATTGATCCAATGAATAATATATCAAATAATAATAAGAATACACTTTGCAGTTACATTATTTCAACAACTCAAGAAAATCGGGAAGTCATAGGTCTCTTGATGAGAAAAGAAGAACCATAAGTGTTAGCAAACATCACAAAGTACACAACAAATCAAGTCCATCCCCTGTCAGGAAGCATAAGAGGTCTGGAGTGGATGAGCTACGAGGGGAAATGAAAAAAATCAAACCTCCTAATTTGATGGTGAGCACAAGAAGGATGAAGATGTTGAGACATGGCTTCTGGGCATGAGAAAGTATTTTGAATTACATAATTATTCTTCTCATGCAGAAGGTATAATTTCCATCTATCAACTCAAGGGAAAGACATCCATGTGGTGGGATCAGCTTGTGTAGGTGCAACACATTAAAGAGAAAAGTGTTACTTGGAGAAAATTCAAGAAGTATTTTCAGAAGAAATACTTGACTAAGAGATACTATGACAAGAAAATGAAAGAGTTATTTGAACTCAAGCTTGGGAGTATGACCATAGATGAATATGAGAGAAGGTTTTTAGAACTGCTGAAGTATGTTTCTTACATCAAGGATGAGACAGTTAAGATTCAGAGGTATTTGAGTGGATTTCCATCATTCATCAGTGACAAAATACAGTATGATGATCCCAAGACATTGGAGGAGACCATAAGGCAAACTAAATGCCTATATGATCAGCTAAAACCAAGGCCAACTTTCCAAAAATCTTGGGAAGACAAAAAGAAATTCAAGATGGATCATAGGAAGAAGGGGACTAAGCCACCATTCTTCACAAATAGTCCTCAGGGACAACCAACTTCTAGAGAACCCAGAACGATGGAGACAAGGGGGTCAAAGGCCAAGGAAACCACCTATTCAATGTTGGGGTTGTAAAGGAAATCATATGTTCAGAGATTGTCCTCACAGAGGTGAAAAAGTGAGGACTGTTCACAATGTACAACAAGCTAAAACAATGGAGGACATGGATATAAATGTACCAAGGATCTATGCATCCCTGGACAACAAGCAAGCAGAGTATCAGTCACATATGATTGAAGTGGAAGGTATGATCAAAAACCAAACCATTGCTATGCTATTTTAATTGATTCAGGAGCTATTCATAGTTATATAGATCCTAAGATGGTGGAAAGTTTGCATTTGCCAAGAAGCAAGCATGAAAAATCTTGGTTGGTGCAGCTGGCTACTGGAGCCAAAAGAAAATTTCATGAGATGGTTAAGTCATGTCTTATGGACATGAATGGACCGAACACTAGGGCATATCTGAACATCTTGCCTCTAGGTTCCTATGACTATCTAATTGGGATGGATTGGTTGGATTAGCATCATGCTATCCTAGACTATCATAACAAGGAATATACTTGCTTGGATGAGGAAGGGAACCTAAAGAGAGTGCAGGGAATTCCCAGGGCAGTAGCTATCAGAGAAATTTCAGCAATGCAGTTGAAGAAATGCTACAGGAAAGGCTGTCAAATATTTGCAACCCATATGAAGGAAGCATATAAGGACAAGTTGCCAAATTTGGAAGATCATGCAGTCCTGGAAGATTTTGAAGATGTCTTCGAGGAGGTATCGGGACTACCCCAAAGAGAGATATTGATTTCTCTATAAATTTAATGCCTGGAGTATCTCCAGTGTCAAAGACTCCTTACAAAATGAGTACACCAGAGCTGAAGGAGTTGCAAATGCAACTTGAAGAACTTCTGAAGAAGGGGTATATATGCCCAAGTGTGTCACCTTGGGGTGCCCCAGTCTTGTTCGTGAAGAAGAAATATGGGACATTAAGATTGTGCATTGATTTCAGATAGTTGAATAAAGTGACTATAAAGAACAAGTATCCTCTGCCAAGGATTGATGATCTCTTTGATCAATTGAAGGATGCAAAGATATTTTCAAAGATAGATCTCGGGTCAGGATACCATCAAGTAAGTATTAAGCAGGAATATATCAGCAAGACTGCCTTCAGGACAAGGTATGGTCATTATGATTTCACAGTGGTGCCATTTGGGTTGTCAAATGCACGAGCTATTTTCATGTGCTTAATGAATGGTGTTTTCTGAGAATATTTAGACAAGTTTGTCATTGTATTTTTGGATGACATCCTTGTATATTCCAATTCAGAAGAAGAGCATGAGCATCATTTGAGGATGGTGTTGCAAGTATTAAGGGAGCATCAGTTGTATGCCAAATTGAGCAAATGTTCATTTTATCAGAAACAAATTCATTATTTGGTACATATTTTTCAAAGGATAGGATAACAATGGATCCTGGGAAGATAGAAGCCATTAGAGAATGGTCAGTGCCAAAGAATGTGACAGAGGTTAGATCATTCATGGGCCTTGAAGGCTACTATAGGATATTTATTGAAGGATTCTCAAAGATTGCACACCCAATCAATTCCTTGCAAAAGAAGGGTGTGAAGTTTCAATGGACATTGGATTGTGAGAAGAGTTTCCAACACTTGAAGAAATTATTAACAAGTGCTCCAATACTAGGGATTGGAGACCCAAATGAAGACTTCATTGTATGCACAGATGCATGTAAAGAAGGATTTGTTGGAGTCCTAAGTCAAAATGGGTTTGTTATATGTTATGAATCAAGGAAGTTGAAGGAGCATGAAAGACACTATGCCACTCATTATTTGGACTTGGTAGCCATAGTGCGCACCTTGAGGAAATGGAGACACTACCTCATGGAGAAAAGGTTTAAGCTGAGGACATACCATAATGGTCTGAAATATTTATTTGATCAACCAATTCTAAAAGCTAGGCAAAGTAGATGGTTAGAATTTCTAAGTGAATATGACTTTGATATAGAGCATATGAAGGGAAAAGAGAAAAAAGTGGTTGATGCACTTAGCCGAAGAGTGCATGAATTACATGCTACAACCATTAGCATGTAACAATCAGATTTGAAAGACAAAATTATAGAGGTTGCCAAATTAGATTTGCAATACAAGGAATTAGTGGGAAAATTACAGCAAGGTAATTTGCAACAAAAAATTGAAGAATACAAGCTAGATAATGATGAAATTCTCATGTACAAGGGCATAATTTATGTATCAAATTCACATGAATTAAAAAATCTGATATTGAGAGAAATGCATAATGTACCTTATGTTGGGCACCCAGGTTATCATAAAACTATTGCAGCTGTCAAAAGCCAATATTATTGGCCAGGCATGAAGAAAGAAGTTGTTGATTTTATTGCCAAATGTTTGGAATGTCAAAAGGTAAAGGCTAAGCATAGAAACCCAATTGGTTTGCTACAACCATTACCCATTCTTGAGTGGAAATGAGAAGTTGTAACAATGGATTTCATCACCAAATTGCCCAGAAAAAACAAGCAACACGATTCTATCATAGTAGTGGTGGATAAGCTTACTAAAGCTGCCCATTTTATTCCAATTAAGCTCACTCACAATGCAGCCAACATTGTTGATGTTTATATAAGGGAAATTTTTTGATTACATGGCATACCCAAGACAATTGTGTTTGACAGAGATCCAAAATTTACCTCAAAATTTTGGAAAGGATTATTTAATGGATTTGGAACAAATTTGAATTTTAGCACAACTTATCATCCAAAATCAGATGGACAAACAGAGAGAGTGAATCAAGTGATTGAGGATATATTGAAGATGTATGTGATGGATAAACCATCAAAATGGGAAGACTACCTACACTTAGTAGAGTTTGTTTATAACAATGGGTACCAAACATCTCTAAAGATGAACCCATTTGAGGCACTTTATGGCAGAAAGTGCAACACACTGATAAGCTAGGATAACTCAACAAATAGAGAATTGGTTGGGCCAGATTTACTTAGGGAAATGGAAGAGCAAGTGATAAAAATAAAACAAAATTTAAAGGTTGCCCAAGACAGGCAGAAAATTTATGCTGATAAGGGAAGAACTCACAGGGAATTTAAAGTGGGAGACCATGTATTCTTGAAAGTGAAATCCAACAGAAGTTCCCTGAAGTTGGGAAATTGTTCAAAGTTGGCATCTCGCTATTGTGGGTCATTTGAAATCCTAGAGAGGATTGGTCCAGTAGCTTATATGATTGCATTGCCTGCATCTATGTCTCTTCATAATGTATTCCATGTATCATTGCTCAAGAAATATATACCTGATGCTAATCATGTTATTGATTGGAATGTGATTCAGGTGGAGCAAGAAGGCGCTTTCCAAGTGCATCCAGTACACATTCTAGACCAGAAAATCAAACAACTCCGGAATCGAGCCATAGGACTTGTAAAGGTCCAATGGACCTGGTACGGTCCCGAGGACACTACTTGGGAGCATGAGAATTCAATGCGGGTAGAATACCCACATCTTTTTGAGGATTTTTGAAAATTTTATTGTATATGTGTACATAATGCACTGAGGAAAGTGCATAAATAAGGGGAATAGATTGTAATATCCCTAGGTCGAACCCAATTATAAATGTAAATGCAAATGTACTTAAGCTAGTGAGCTATTTGATATCATTTTTGTATGCACCTTCCATGGTATAGTGCGAGCATGTACTACGCAGTAAAATGATGAAGTGTGCACATTCTAGGATACCATGTGCAACAACTTAAGTGTGCGTGATTTTGAGGCCAGGGAGCCTTTGTGCATATGTTGTGTTTGATAGGCTGGTGAGCCAGTTATTATAAGCTAGGAGGCTTATGTTTTGATTAGGCCAAAGCGCCTAGATGTTAAAGGCCAGTGAGCCTATTTTTGTATAGGTCTCAGCATTAATATAAAACACATTGTTGCACGCAGACCGGCCACGATAAAAGAGTATGGGGGAATAAAATCCACTAGTTAGGGAAAGGGGGGGATAAAAGTTAAGAAACGGGGCTAAGCTAGGGAGCTTAAGCCGAAAAGGAATATTATATTAATATTTCTTAAAGTATGAAGTATGGATAATTATTTTATCTTAAGTTCTAAGGATGGGGACAAGTGGGACAAAGTAGCTCCCAACATGACAAGTGTCAAGTTGGGGACATGCATACATATTGTTTGGACTTAGTGCATTCTGGCGATCATTCAACCATTCAGTCAATCATTCCATCATCATACACACACTCAGGGAGCTATCCTCAGTACCTTCCAGTCACTGTACCTGAACCTGTATCCATAAACATACCTGTTGGTGTAGTTGGTTAGCTTGGGAGCTGGACTGAAGAAGTGCGTTGCCATCCCCACAGGATATTGAAGAGGTGGGTTGTCAGGCCCATGAGAAATTTCTCTCTAAGAGAGAGAATTTTTGGGAATTGATTTCTTGAAGGTGCTAAACTGCAGCTACAGGGCTCTGAGACTTCCTATCCAACCAGTTGTTGAAGCCCAGAAAGGAAGTGGGGCAGCCGAAGCACTGTTGAGAAGAGAAGGGGCACACTTCCTGAGGTGGGACAGGCATGTGGGGAATGAGAGACTGTAGGTTGTTAATTTGAGTTGGCACCTGCGATGAAGTCTTTCATGTTTTCTATGATACATCAACCTAGTTAGGAACCCCTTTACCCGGGTGGAGTTTAGTCCCATCTCAGGGGTGACCCACTACTGAGAGTGATGAGCAGTGTGGTCTAAGGATGGGAGGTTTGTGGAAGGTCTGCACACAGTTGGTGATATTCTTACCAAGATAAATGTTGATTGTGTGATAAATTTACATGCTGCATTATTATTTACGTGTTTATTTTTATGGGTTTATCCTATGTGTGGTTATACCTGTCTTTATATTTATGGGTATTTCCTGTATATGTTGCATGTATATGTTTACTGCTATTTCAATATGAATCTGTGCATGTACAAAATCTATTTGTCTGTTTACGTTTTATATATAAAGTTTTGCAAGAGTTATGTGTGTATATATTTTAATTGCATGCAGTTTGAAAATTTTATGTGGCATAGCTCAGTTAGATGCTGGGTATGTTACAATATGTTAAGTAGAGAATGAAAGTGTTTTCTAGAGTAGCATGGCCCGGCATGGGTGGCCGGGGATGTTACAAGATCCCTTCAAGGCGTTCATGGCAAGGTAAGCATTCTAATTGAGAGCACCTTCTATTAAAGAATTTTGTTGTTGAAAGCAAATAAGCTCCATAAAGAGTAAGAGAAACTCCATTTCATAGTGGATGAGAAATTTTTTTCCAAAGAGAAGATTGTTGTGATAATAATACTTGAGGCACCCTCTAGTTAAAGAATTATGAAGCACCAAAGTCATTCAATGTCCATAGAGAGGTAAGGAGAGGTGTAAGTCCAAATAGAACAAAGAAGGGAGAGAATTGTTTGTCCCAACCTTATGCACTCCATAATTGAGCATGCATACATAGGATAAGAATGTTGCAAGTGAAAACCAAAATCATTAATGATCATTACTCATCCTTGCATCCAAGGGATCTATAAGGAGAAATGGTCATTGTATATATTGGAGATGTTTAATAACAACAACTACACCTAGGCAACATGTAGATCAGAGAAGCTAATTAGTGACCCCAAACAACACAAACCCCACTTGTTGTAGCTTAATGAGAAATAATAAAAACAACATAAAATCAATCTCGAAAAGTGAAGCCTTCCACTAGCAGTGATTTGTTGATGCAATATGCAACTAATGACATGAAAGAAGTGGTTTATCTCCAAAGAGATATGGATCGTGATTTGTTATAAGTTCACCTTCACTAAAATTGGGTTTTATGGAACTACCTTGTTGGATTTTACAAAAGGTAAAAACCATATCCTAGTTTCATGAGAGTAAGAACAACCATGGAAAGAACAAGACCATTATGAAATGAAGTTGATATATGTGAATCATGTGCTTACTTCAACATAAGATTAATCACCATCAAGAGTGAAAGTAGTTGATTTCAATTATAGAAGATTGGTGTGAAAGAAAATCCACTTGCACAATTTATGAAGAAATATCTAAGTTTGATTGATGAGAGAAGCCACACCTATAGGATAGTTGAGCACTCTGAGTTGAGGAAACTACAATAAGTTGCTAAGGTAATTGCAAGCTAATGTTTTCATATGTACTCTCTATAGCATTATTTCAGGCAAGAAGGCCAATGTAGGCATGATGCAACAAGAAAAAATCCATTTTCATACCCATTGAAGGTAGCAAGAAATCTACCCTCCATCTTCAAAATAATTGATTTTTTATGGGACCTACAATTGGGGAGGTTTGACCCATAAAGGATTGGTGGGGAAATCTTACTAAAAAATGGTGTCATTGATGAGGGACTCATTGACAAGAATGCCATAGATAAGAAACTCATTGACAAAGGAGCCTTCGACAATAGTGTCACTGATAAGGAGTCATCAACATTAGGTACATTAATGTAGGTGGAAGTTCATGTCGAAAAACAAAACATCAACATCAATGAAGGTTTGTTGATGACCGCAATGCATTTTGTTGTGACAATAACCAATCATAGAGGGACACATGTCATGGACATAGACATCATATAAATCATGATTTGGGTGATGCATTGAGATTTAAAGAAGCAATTTCAAATGGGTTTGAAATGTGATGTTTGTAACCACCAAGATTGGTTTGTAACTATTAAGGGAAGGACACACAAATTGTTACCATAACCAAATCTTGGAGAGTGCCTATTAAAGGGAAAATATTAGATGAGTGAAGGGTTTTTTTCTCGGATCACATAGGCTAGAGAAGTTCCCTTCAAAGACAATGTTTAGATTCTAGAGGTTCTATGGAGAAATTTTGAAGTAGCAAAGCCAAGTACTAAGAGAAGATTTGATTCCTCTAAGGTTCCACAATTATACATTGTAGCATAACTAAGGAGACAAGTTTCAAAACAAAAGGCACACAATCATGTGTTATACTAGCCCAAGTCTAAAGCGTGAGGAGACAAGGATGAGTTGAGCTCGAGGGCATGATAATGCCAGAATTTGAAGAATCACAAATATGGTCTACGATTGAACAATACTAGACCTTGGAATTAAAAGAGTAGAGTTGTAGGGATGCACAAAATCTTCCATAATTGAGGAGTTGTACTATAGGTCATGCTACATGAGAGCCACAACTTAGTAACATTTGTACTTTAAGGTTTAGTAAGAAAGATTAATCATTCTTGCTAGAGTTTTTCTTGCTAAGGGTTTCTCCAAGATAAATCTATGAGTGTCACTATGTGGGTAAATGTGTGAACTTCATCATTGATTTACTTTGTTGTTGCACATTATAGATGTTTTCCAAATAAACATTTTAGCATGGTAAGAGCACTTCTTCTATGTGTATTATAGTAGCATAACATTGTAACAACATAATATCACTATAGGTATAAGCAAAGTCTTGTACATAATGAACATAACACTTTGATAGCTTTAGTAACATGTATTCTTGGCTAAGGACCATGTATGGTAGCACTGGCACTCGAGGATGTAGATGGAAACATTCTTGTAACAAGCATCCAAGTTTTAGGTCTATGTATGTTGAATCCCAATAGTTAGAAACTTAATCAACAACATAATAAGTAGAATATCTATGTGAAGAATTGTTCACACAGACAAGCTAGGCAATTTCATATTAGAAAATCATAGGTTGAATTATATGCATATATTAGTTCTTTAGGAAAAATTACATTCTTATTGTAAATGTGAATCAACGCATCAAATGCACAAAGCATTTGCCTTCATGTAGTAATGCAGTAGCATTTGTTGAAATCAAAATATCTACCTGTGTTATTCTATGAATCTATAAGAAAATACCATTTCTAAAATTCTCCTATTAATCTTGGCTTCTGGACTATGTTCATTAATGAGGTCAAGTCTAGTTCAAGGAGTGGTGTAGAAATCAAGCTCAAGGACCAATGAGGGAATCATTTAGCATTTTCCTGTAAGCTCCACTTCACTTGTACTAACAACATAATGAAGTATAAGGCTTTGATTCTTGAATTACTTAAGGCCAATGAACTTAAGGCTACTAAGTTAGTGATGCATAGCTTGTGGTTAAGTAGGTGAATATGCTTTATAACTTGAAGTAGTCAAGACTAAAAAAACATTATCAAACAAGAGGATTAGATTTAATTGTTAGTCGTCCAAACCTTGTGAGTAGATTTATATTGTTCTTTGCAACTTCATCAACTACGTTTGAACCTCATTGAGATCTTTTTGACATACATCCCTTTAAAATGTTGTATGAGTCCTATACACCCCCATAACATATGATCTTCATTAGTATCAAACAATTATGAGGAGCATTGTCACTTTTCCAAATTAAATGTTGAATTTTAAGAGTAGATCCTAGTAGATTCATTGAGACAACAAGTTGTTTAATGATCAATTTATCTTGCAATTGGTAATTGATAAGCTTCCAAGGGATTTTCTACCTTAGTGTTTATGTTCACCATTAACAACGTTCATCTCTTATATACTAAATTCAAAGAGGAATCTTTGCATGAATTCCATGATTGTACAATCAACATCAAACTTAAGGTAAGACTCTAATCATCAAACATGACAAATAATATGAACTGCACAATAGAGTAATAAATGTTATATAGGTTGGAATATACATCGATGGATCTAAAACATTTAGATCCAACGATGTATATCCCATCCTATACAGAGTAATAAATTTCGTATAGGATGGGTTGTACACCGTTGGATCTAAATGTTTTTAGATCCAACGATGTATATTCCAACCTATATAGCATTTATTACTCTATTGTGGGGTTGATCCGGATTATTTTCGGTACGAAATGAGATCGAAGATATAATAAAGAAATGCATAGAGATATCGCAGATATTCAATAATATAATAGAAATGTATCGGAGATGCAACCATAAACACAGATATACAGTAATACACGATTTCTATTAATGAAAGAAATGTACAGAGACTGTAAAAATACAGAGTGAAAGACTCGCTAGAATGGTGGCAGCTTATCTCTGAGAAGAGATGTGACGGCTACTTGCATTCGCAAGAAGATGATTACAATGAGGCTCTGAAAGCCTTTTTACAATAAGCAGGAATGCCAAAAACCCTAGACATCCAAAAACCTAACCCTGGGAGATGAAGTGCCAAAAGTCATGTGGGCC
>JASDQU010191386.1:36745-46976 GCA_032191745.1 Picea mariana
AATCGTTCTCAACATTGGACTGTAAAACTTAGGAAAATAATTATAGGTGAGTTTGTAATATCTCCAACAGTAACTGCTTCCTACAATACAAAACCTGTTTCTTTCAAGATATAGGGATGGGTACGTACACTGTGTTATCTGAGGAATATGCATAGGTCCCTCCTTTTGAGTTGGATGAAATGGTGTGGAGTATGGATTTTAACGGTGCTAAATCCAAGCACGGATCTGGGGCTGGGGTCCTTTTGTGTGATCCCAAGGGGAAGACAATCCCTTTCTCTTTTCAATTAGAATTCCCCAACACTAATAATATGGATGAATATTAAGCCTTAGTTCAAGGCCTCCAAAAGGCCTTAGACTTAAGAATACGCCATTTGTTGGTAAGTGGGGATTCTGAATTGGTTGTGAATCAAATTAGAGATAAATATGAAGTTCATAACCCACGCCTCAAACAATACCACCGAAGGGATAAGGAACTTATTGAGAAGTTCTTATCTTTCAACATTCAAGCCATGCCTAGTGCCGCAAACCATGTAGCTGATACTTTGGCTTTGGCTGGTTCTTGTTTCACGTCGGATTTCGTAAGGGCTATCAAAGATATAAAGTCCAAATTTTACATAGACCCGCGTTACCTGATAATGTTGACTCTTGGAAAGTTTTTTATACTGACGAAATTATCTATAGATTCCTTCAAAACAAGGAGGAATTCAAAGATTTACATATCAACCATGAGTTGGAAGAGGAAACCGAGGACATAATCCAATTGAAGACAAATAAGATTACCCCTGGTTTGTCCATACCAGAATCCATGTTTGTTTCTAATGATGCCACTTCCTCTGCACCTAGTATTGATAGTGAATCTGTTAGGAAGGTGCGAGAAGCCATCCCTATAAACCTGGGAACTGAGAAAGATCCAAAACTGGTTTATATAGGGGCATAGTGTTCCCCTTCTAAGATCGCTCAATTCACGGAACTCTTGACAGAGTTCAAGGATGTTTTTTCTTGTTCCTACGAAGCTCTCAAGGTTTTCGATATGCAGGAGATAGTCCATGCCATACCCATAATCCCTGATTCGAAACCTTACAGGCAGAGACAAAGAAAGAACAACCCCGCTTTGGAACAAACTATTAAAGCTAAATTAGACAAGATGGAAGCATCCAGGGTCATATACCATGTCCGTTACTCACAATGGGTATCTGATTTGGTTCCTGTCAGGAACAAAACTGGTGATATTCGTTTGTTTGTCGACTTTCGACATTTGAATAGGGTGTGCCTAAAAGACAACTACCTCATCCCACCAATGGAAGAGATCCTCCAACAAGTCTCTAGGTCTCAAATGATGTCCCTTTTAGATGGTTTCTCAGGTTACAATCAGATAGCTCTCAAACCTTCTGATAGTCACAAAACCGCCTTCGCTACTCGTTGGGGCACATATGCATATAGCAAGATGCCTTTTGGCTTGATTAATACTGAGAACACCTTTCAACATGCCATGACCATTGCTTTCAAAAGCTTATTGGGTAAGATGATTGTTGTCTACTTCGATGACCTCACAGTGTTTTCTAAAGAACGAAGTAGTGGTTTTGATCACGTTAGGTAGGTTCTTCTTAGATGTCGTAAGTTTGGTATATCTTTAAATCCTAAGAAGACCATTTTCAGTGTTATGGAGGGAAAATTTTTGGTTCACATCATCTCTCAAGAAGGTGTCAAAGTTGACCCTGAGAGAGTGGTAGCAATAAAAAAGATGCTCTTACCTACTAATAAAAAAAAAATGCAATCTTTCTATGGAAAGATAAACTTCCTGAAACGCTTCATTCTTGATTTTGCTCAAGTAGTCAAACCTCTAAATCAACTTATGAAGAAGGACATACGGTTCAAATGGGACCCCCCTACCCGTCAGGCTTTTGAATCCATTAAGCAAGCCATTGCTTTTGCCCCTCTGTTAATCAGTCCTAATCCCTCTAAAGACTTTGTCATGTACACTAATTCATCAGAGGAGACAATTTCTGCAATCTTATTGCAAAAGGATCATGAGGAAAATCTTAGGCCAATCGCTTTCATAAGCAAAAATTTGAAGACACACCAACTAAACTATTCTACATTGGAGAAACATGGTTATTCTTTGTATAATGCCTTGGAGAAATTTCGACATTACATCCAAGGCCATAAAGTTCAGGTTTTCGTTCCTACATCTCTCTTAGTCACTACCTTGAATCAAACCGAATTGCATAGTAAGTGGTCCAAATGGATCATGCGCATGCAAGAGTATGACTTGGACATTAAACCGACGAAAACCATAAGGGGGACATGGCTGGTTGAATTGCTAACCCAATCCCATCCCTCGGTCATAGCTGAACCACCTCAAGTAGATGACTTGATTGCTTTCGAAGAACTGGTTAACGAAACTGAATTAGCCTCACAACCGTGGGACAAACCTATCGTATATTTTCTGATCAATGGTGTGTGACCACCAGACATGGATACTAAAGCCAAAGAACACTTCGTTTACATGTTGTCCGGTATGTTTTACAGGACCAAATCCTTTACCGAAGAAACCTTGATGGGGTTTGTCACGATGCTTAACTCCTGACCAAGCCCAAATGGCACTCGAACCATGCCATTCCGGGGTTTGTGGAGGTCACTTTTCAGCCAAAATCACTGCAACAAAAGTTTTACATGCAGGTTACTTTTGGCCTTCACTCCACAAAGATGCCCATTTACTAGTTTGAAAATGCGAAGCTTGCCAACGCTTCACTAGAAAACAAAAATTAGTTTCCTTACCTCTTAGTGCTATTGAAGTCCAAGTCTCTTTCACAAGATGGGGTATGGACTTTATTGGGCCAGTTTCACCGCCTTCCAACGTTGGTCACATATTCATCTTAACATCTACAAACTACTTTACAAAGTGGGTTGAAGCAATTGCTCTTAGGAACGCTACGAGTCAGCAGGTGGTAGAATTCGTTGAGCGTAATGTTTTATCCCGTTTTGGGACCCCTGCTGAGATATTAACTGATAATGGATCAACTTTCATGTCTGATGTCATGCTCCACCTTGGTGTTACATATGGCATCCAACTTTTTCGATCTTCCACCTATTACCCCCAAGGTAATGGATTGGTCGAATCCACCAATAAAAATCTGATTCAGAGCCTTAAGAGGACAATCAAATATAACAAGCGTGACTGGCACACAAAGTTAAACTTTGCTTTATGGGATGATCGTATAACCCCTAAGACAACAACGGGTCAAATTCCTTACACTCTAGTGTATGGATCTCCTGTCATTTTGCCTGTTCACTTACAAATTCCAGCCTTGAGGTTGGCTATTGCTGAGGCAGAAGATGATTTCCAACCTTTACAACATCGTTTAGACACACTCATCAAACTAGAAGAGGTAAGAATAGACGCATTCCAACACCTCCAAAAGAAGCAAGACATTGTTCAACGTACCTTCGATAAAAGAGCCACAATTGTAAATTACAATGTAGGAGATGATGTCTTACTGTGGGACAAAGCACATGAGGCCCCATCCAAACATTGCAAGTTTGATTCTTTATGGTTGGGTCCTTACACAATCTATGAGGTCTTAGGGACAAATGTTTTCATATTAAGCTTGGATGGCGAACCACTTCAATTCCCTGTGAATGGTCGTCACCTAAAGTTCTTTTACTCCCGAGAGGCCTTGTCATCTTATACATAAGTCACCACTTGTTTTTTTTCTGTTTGTATGTATTCATTGTTGCTGATTTTCCTTTTTGTATGTATTTGATGTTGCCTTTTTCATGCTTGTATATATCCCCTTGGTTTCAATCTTGAGCCTTTTTGCCTGCTTGGTTTCAATTTTGAGTTTTTTTGCTTGTTTGGTTTCGATTTTGGAGTATAAGCCCCTCTTTGATTTTTCCCTTGGTTTTGGTCTTTTTCATTTTAGTAGCGTAGGTTTGTCTTCTTTTGGTTTGACTGGTGTTCAATGGGAAGCGTACTGTTCTTATTGTTGTTTGAAAATAATGAACTCCTAGGATCCCTTTTATCATACTTGACATCTTGGGAGACCATGTCTTAATGCCATCTTAAATAGGAGTAAACCTGATTGTTATTTAATGAATGTCAGCAGGGAAAGTCTAAGGACATAGCATATCATTTTCTGGTGAAGCTGAAAACCATGATGGTATGATGGCTTACATAGCTACGTGATTGCAACTGCACTTTACCTAACCAATTACAATATGATTTTTTCCAAGCAACGATCGTTTTTCCGACAAAGTTCCATCACTTGTGAGCACTTGATATTTCAACACCTACTGCCAAAGGTTTTTTATATTTCTTTACTCCCTTGTTTGGTTGGTTTGCTTGCTAGTTTTTCTCCAGTGGGTCGCTGATTTCAAAAAATCCCCATTTGCTTGTTTGTGTGTCGAGAATCGAAGGTATGCATGGGACTTTGTGTTGAGCCAAGGTTCACCTTAAGCCTCGATTCTAACAAGTTTAACCATAATCTGGGTGAGGGACCCATGTCACTTGGGCCACATTGCTCAATAAAACCTGGGTCATTATTCCCATTCTTCTATCTTATGTGAATCTCAGTATAAATTCAGTTGTATATATTTACTGCACCACTTTCATTCTTCGGTTATCCCTAATGTGAAAAATGGTCCTTATATTATAGTTGAATTACCCCCCTCACCCACATCGGTCACTTTGAAAGTATAAATTTCCACCGAGTATTCCCACCTGTCATACGAGTGATCCCATTGTTCTACATGATTTGAAAGGCATTTCCCTTCTGGAGCCAAGAATGTTGACCCAAAAATCTACTCTGGGCTCAACATGGTGTTTTACACTGTCATTTCTCCACAAACGTCCCTTTGTGCTATGGTTCTAGTCGAAGACAGTGGCGGTGGTCATAGTTACTATGACCTATGCCCTTGAAAGAGTATCATTTGACTTCCTTCAGAGGGTTGTGAACCCTCCCACATCATAATTCCTCATGTCAAAACTATTCAGTTCAAATTTATGAGCTAAGCACACAGTTTGCAAGTATTTCAACATTGGCCCCCTTCCCCTGTCACTAGGAGGGTCCCTTGGGGACAGGGTCTTTTCGCAAAGGATAAGATGAAGTCTGGTCACAATTTGGGAAATACAATGATTCCATATTGYAGGGATCAAGACAAGSTTTCCAACGGGCTATCATGAGCTCGATTTCGAGTCMGTATGACCTCRTATGGAGGACGCAAAGTTAACGTCACCCGAATGGCCAAAACCAATATCTGTGACTTCCTGGTCTGATTCTGTTCAGATTCTTGTTTCCTCATGTCAAAACTATTCAGTTCAAATTTATGAGCTAAGCACACAGTTTGCAAGTATTTCAACATTGGCCCCCTTCCCCTGTCACTAGGAGGGTCCCTTGGGGACAGGGTCTTTTCGCAAAGGATAAGATGAAGTCTGGTCACAATTTGGGAAATACAATGATTCCATATTGCAGGGATCAAGACAAGCTTTCCAACGGGCTATCATGAGCTCGATTTCGAGTCAGTATGACCTCATATGGAGGACGCAAAGTTAACGTCACCCGAATGGCCAAAACCAATATCTGTGACTTCCTGGTCTGATTCTGTTCAGATTCTTGTTTCAAAAGGAAAATCAAACCCAAACATGGTGTAGGGCAGTGCGAGAATTTTCCAATGGTATATCCCGTGTTTGGTTTCGACCCCCTGTTGCTAAGAACGAGTTTTCACAAGTTCATGACCAATTTCGGACACCAGATTGGTTGTAGTGCTTTGGGGTTTAAAAATGGTTGGCAAAGAGTTTTCAGTCAGAGATTCAATGATGCCACGTTGTAATAGACTCAAATACCTTTCTAAGGACTCCTCATTTGCCTCATTCCGACCTCGGATGGCCTGGTTAGAGCTGTCAAAAGTTGGTCAATTATTTTGGGCAAAGGGGGGGAAACCAATTTGCATGGCAGGGTTTCACGGCAGGTAAAACAACCATTAATTGCCCCAACACACAAATCCATGGCCACCTCGTCTAAGTACTTGTCAATACCTTTCTGGCAATACCCCATTTGCCTCGATTGGATATCTTATGGTGATTTGACGCCTTTCGTAAGATTGGGTGTCATGTGGGCCTACCAACAAGCCATGGGTTTGGGTCGGAAACTGTTCTGCGCTGAAATTGAGGGTGGAGCTGACATTATTTCAGATTGATGACTACATATTCTCAACGGGCTCGTCGAGACCTTTCCAACGACATGCCCTGCGTCCAATTCCGACACTGTCTCATCCGACAACCTTTTGAGGCTAAGTCAATAACAACAAGGTCAAAGTCAAACTTTGACTTGCACAATTTTCGAGAAATATTAAAAAATAATGGGGAAAAATTATAAAAAAATTAGAAATTTTGGAAAATTAAGGAGATGACACACAACCTCCTCATGCAATTTTGGGGAATTTGATTTTTTGAAGAAATTAAAAAATACAAAACCTCTCCTCTCTCCTCTCCCCTCTCTCAAGTCATTTTGACATTTTGGTCAAGGGGAGAGGGAGCTCTGGAATAGGTCTCCAATGGAAGAGGAGGGCATCCAGGCAGCAGTGCAACATTTCATTGGGCAGCCATCCATAACCATGCACCAGCTTTCAGACACAGATCCAGGTAACCCCATCAGTCCCAATTCAGAGAGAAAGGAAAAAAATTGTTGGTTATGGTGAAATTTTGCATGAAACAATGTTGTTTCTGCGTTCAAAAGGGTTGTTCTCTTCTTGGTTCAGTTGTGATATTAGTTGTTGGTTCATGTTTGTTGGCTAGTGTGAATTTAGTTGATTTTCATGTGAAAAAATTCAAAGGGGAGGGAATTCGAATCCCTCTTGGGCACCAGGCCCAAGCCTCCAAGGCCCCTTTAGAGAATCAAATTTCTGAGTTTTGGTCGAGTATGCAGGCTTGCACATGCCATTTGTATGCCTTGGGCTTTGAAATCCAACCACCTCCCTTTTCCTCTGCCCAGAAAAAGCCTAGACATAGCCCAAAAGTCCAAAAGGAAGGGAGGGGGTGTGAACCCAAAACCTCCCTATCCTAACTATTGCAAAAAACCCAAAAATGACAAAAAAATTTGAAATTAATTTTTGGAGGTGGTTGGCCACCCGTCCACCACCAGGGCGCCACCACCACCCCCTCTCCTCTTCCTCCACCTCTGCAATTCCTCATTCCCCATCACCTCCAACCCAACGCTATCTCCTCCCTTCTCCCTCCCCACTCGACCCTCTTCCCATTTCCCCCATGCACAACCAACTCCCACTCCTGCGCGCGCACCCCCACAACCACTTACTCCGTCACCCAAACACCTCCTCCAACCTCGCATCTGAACCCTCCCCTCCTCCTTTCCTCCCTCGACTCCCAACAGATCCCCCTTGCATGCCCAACCTTCCCCTTTTCTCCCCGTTCCCTCATCCCCCACCATACCTTCCACCTCCAGCCCTGCGGGAAACCTTCCTCCTCCTCTATGCCTAATCCCTCTTGCCCTTTCTCCTCGACCATCTCCCACCAGCCCGCATGCATTTCATCCTAGCGCTCATCCCTCTCCCCATCCCCTCCTCACCTCACAACCCTCTCCTCCTCCTCCCCTTCTCGCTTCTTAGCGTGCAAACCACAATACTCCACCACCTCCGTGCGGTCTCCCAAAACCCCAACCCCCAGCTCCTCTCCCCTTCCCATTTTCGTTTTCCCCTCAGCTCCTTCCATATCCCTGCACACAAACATGCCACCACTCCATCCCCTTCGCGCAAACCTCTGCCCAACACCACCACCACCTCCTCCCTCTGCTCCCTTAAAACCCCGTGGGCTTGGTTGGGTCTCGACCTGGTCGTATGGGCGACCAGGGGCGCCACCTGGGGGGGGTTAATTTTGATTTAAAAGGTTTTTTTTTATATATGTTTTATATATAGTTTAGTTTATAATTAAAATTTTTAAATTTATTAATTTTTAAATTTTGTTATATATATATATATATATATATATATATATATATATTAAAAAATAGGATTTTATTTAAATTTGTAATAAAATTTATTTATTTTTAATAAATTTTATTATATATTAGAACTATATATTAAGATTTTAATTCCCCCCTCCCCCCTAAGGGTCACTGACCTTTTTAATTGCGTAACTTCGCCATACGGAGGCCGATTTTATCCCATGAATAATCAATACGACCGGGGCGAAGTCAGGAATGCATCCATGACATTCACCTCTACAAATTCAACCCAGAATTTCAGTGGCATGTCCCAGAGTGATAGGGGCTCATTATTGGCCTGATAAGCATGCGCTAGAAAGAGGCCTAATTGGGGGTATCCGAGGCCAAATTGGGTCGGATGAGGAAAACCCATTTCAACTACAAGTATGCAGGCCTATAGAAGCGTGCCAATTCTGGTGTCCAGCTTGTAATTTTCTCTCAATTTCAAAATTTTCCCTGATCAGCCTCTTGACCGACTCATTCCCGCGTACCGTTCTGGGGCCATACCTTACTCATCCAGAGTCGGATTTGTGCCAAACGAAAGGCAACAGAAAGGTACCAGACAAAGCTACAACACAGGCACAATAAAAATCAATTTTGTGGTTGTTTGGTACAAGGGAAAAACATCTCAAGGTTCAGGCTGAAGGGGTCTCTTGATCGAAACAAGCCCAAATCGAAGCCATGTTTCTGCCAGCTCACAGGGAAACTTATATGCAACAAAGGAGGAGTATAATTAGGTCTGAAAAGTGCCTGAACAACGAGCATTTCCTCACATACAACGACCAAAGCCTATAGGCCCCTTGCCCTCTTAAGCAAGTCAACAATTTCCCCACACCTTGCGGCTTCATCCCAATGAATCTTATAGCCATGGATGGCCTGGATTGTCATAAACCACCTCATTTACAGCTGCAAAACATGGCAGCAATCAAAGAGCCTTTGGGGTGGCACAAATCCCAAGGCAAATGATGATGTGGAATATCAATTTTTATCATTTTATGAAAAATGACTTTTTGTAATATGTAGTCTCGCATAAGTTTGCTTTTTGACGTGTATACGTTGTAATTAAAGGGTCAACTCAAATATGATTTGATTCCCTTTTTTGGATAAGATTCTCTTTAGGATAAGATCCATTTTGGATAAGATACCTTTTGGATAGGATTACCTTTTGGTAAAAAAACAAAAAGACTTTAGGGTTGGTCCACTTGTCACTTTTCCAAAAGTTTCAAGTGTCTTGTGACTTAACCCTAAACCTTCACCTCTCCTTTATAAATAAGAGGGTTGGCATTGTAAAAAGGGAGAATGAATATAGTAACAAAGCTCTGCTGAAACTTTCCAAGACTCTTTGTGTATGTGATACTTGTTAGATTTTAGTTGTTGGATGTGTCACTTGTTGGTTAAGAGTTGAGGGGTAGAAGTACATGCTTGTTATGTTAGCTATCTCCATGGAGGATTGGTTAGCTAGGTGTTTGTTGTTGCTTCCTTGGGTTTAACTTGCTTGCTTACATTTTCTAATAGCCTAGTTTAACTTGTTTGATGTGTTTTAGTGCAGATTTTCTGAAGTACTCAGTTGTTTTCACCCTTAGCTGGTGACTGATAGTCTTAGGGCCCCTTAGGACAACCCTCAAGTAATGCTCTTAGTTGGCTGTTCATACTTGTTTGCTTCCTCTTTTCGTTCATGTATATTTATGTTATGTTTTCCTACTATTAACCTTGCTGTCCCAAATAGTAAAATTGATCATTTTGGACAATTTCCCTCCACAAGACAACCATCTTAGTTGGCTATTATATATCTTTTATGTGCAAATTTCTGCTACATTTAATTCATTTTTTTCATGTATAAATACTAAAATTTTGTTGTTTGCATGCAAGGACATAACTGATCACCTACTCTGCTTCTCTTAAGCGGTTACATACCACTTAAAGACCTATTTGAGGCAAAGGGCCCAACATCACAACGAAGAAAAAACATCTAATGAGCTCATTAAATATACCCAATTACTCTCATATTCACTTTATATTCACTTGCACTCATTCCAAAATTTTTGGCACACATACCCATGTTGATATGCTTTGTTTGTGTGGATAGCTTGAGTAGTTTACTTGTGAATATATGTTCATAAAATCTGATCGATACTTGCATAGATAATCATCACAATTTTTAAATTTCAAACACTAAATTTCCAATCCCCGTACAAGGAATCGGTTAGTTCTTTCATGCACATGCGACCTTGCCGCTC
>JASDQU010191388.1:0-20120 GCA_032191745.1 Picea mariana
GGTTGGGAGGAGGCTGGTCCTTGTTCTTCAAAGTCACGAAGTGCAAATTGGCGATATAGCTCGATCGTGTGCCACATACTCCTCCGGGATGGACGACTAAGATCCTTTTGGTGATATATAAGCGCTATCCATTGCGCTAATCCTGGCGCAACTCTGCTAACCGTGATTACCCGTTGATCGTCTATTTTCTCTATAGATGGATCTTCGCCGTTGAATCCCAAATCGCCCATCTGCTAACACTTAAGTCCGAAATGGACTTCTTCTGCGTGCTGCGCTTGGCGCTCATGCCTGGAAATGAATAAAATGCATTTGATGGGTTCTTTAAGCCCCATTTCTTCGTGTTTACGCCACGGACTTGAATCTTGGAGAGAAAACGCCCCCCTTGCAAGAATTTGTACTAACATTAGGCTCCATGGGGGATAGAGTCGTCCTTGCAATGCTCTAAGAACTCATTTTGTAGCTTTAGTGCCTTGCTATTGGACTATGGAGTTATTTACTAAGCTGAAAAATAAAAAATAAACAAAGAACCAAAAGGACAATATTTACAAACAAAGGAGCCATCTAAGGCTCAAACAAAACATTTTTTCAGAAAATGCCCATTTATTGGGTTGTTTAAAACCTCTTCACCCTCCAAATCCTGCAACCTGTACATGTTATTTGAGAAAATCTCAAAGATTTTGAAGGGCCTGATCCAGAGGGCGTAAAAATTGTTGTGTTTTCCCTTATCCTGTTTGGGTGCATCCCACTTAAGTAGAAAATCCATGATCTCAAACTCCTTCTTCCTGACTTTTCTGTCAAAGGCCTGTTTGACCTTCTACTGATGACTATGAGCTACGTCCATCACTTGTTCCCTGATCTTTTGTACTTCCACCATCTGATGAATCCTTCTGACCATATGATCCAGCTCTCCTTAATAATCTTGGAAGAATTTCGCTACAGGTAAGGCGAGCTGAGTGGGAAAAACTGCCTTTGTTCCATAAACCAGCTGAAAAGGCAAGGTGCCCAGGGACCTCTTCATTGTCACTTGATCGGCCCATAGGGAAAATTTGATCTTTGAATCCCAAGCTCTCTTTTTGTCTTCCAATAATCTTTTAATGAGCTTTATTAGGCTTTTATTGGAAGATTCTGCTAGTCCATTTCCTTGTGGATAATAGGGGGTGGAGTGAAATAGAGATATCTGGAACTGCTCACAAAACTTAATCAAAGGATCAGATTTGAATGAAGCAGC
Organism: Picea mariana; assembly: GCA_032191745.1. Lineage (NCBI taxonomy): Eukaryota > Viridiplantae > Streptophyta > Pinopsida > Pinales > Pinaceae > Picea > Picea mariana. The sequence goes on from JASDQU010191388.1 coordinate 1,229, forward strand.
ATTATCAGTGACAATCCTGCTGGGACAGCCAAATCTGGCTATGATTTCCTCCAGGAAGCTGATAATTACTTTGTGTGATGCACTTCTAGTGGGGGAAACTTCTATCCACTTAGTGAAATAGTTTGTTGTAGTCAGGATCCATCTGTGTTGGTCGCTTGAGGGAGGATGGATTTCCTCAATGAAATCCAGCCCCCACTGTTGAAAAGGTGCTGAAGCCATTACATGCTTCAGTGGTAGTGGTCTAAGCTGCTGCTTTCTTGAGAACTTTTGGCATCTGATGCAAGCTCTGACTTCTCTATAGAAATCAGTGAATAAGGTGGGCCAGTAGTACCTAGCTCTGATAATTTTGTGAGATGTGGTCTTCCAAAAATAATGTCCTCTACAAAGGCCATTATGGAATTCAAATATAACCTTCTAGGATTCCTGTGGGTTCAAACACTTCAGTAACACCCCTAGAGGGTCTCTCTAGTACAAGACTTGGCCAATGAGGCAATATTTGACTGCCTTGAGTTTTAAAGACCTTGCCTTACTTTTACCCATTCCATAAGGGGGCCTCAACTCCTACATTAAGTACAAGATGTCTTGGTACTAGGCACATTCTGTTAGTGGCAAGTCATCCTGAGAACCTTGGCTGGGCGAATCATCTTGCTGAGTTCATGAGCAGGTATTGAGCAGACTAATCCCCAAGGCTCTGCAATTGGATTCGGCCAGTAGCTTGGATAAACCCTGCCCCTTAACCAACTTGGTGGGCTTGATCTCCAGATCAAACTCCAAGATCTTAGCAATCCATTTGCCTCTTCTCCCATCTATGTCGAGCTGTACAAGGATGTCCTTCACAGAGGCCGAAGGAATGTATGCGGTCAATTTTGAGTGCAAGACATAGACTCTGAAAGCTTTAAGAGATTTCACCAAGGCATAGGCCTATTTCTCCATGATTTTGTACCTGATTTCTACATCCCTTAATGATTTACTGAAGAAGGCAATGGGTTTCTCTCAACCTTCCTCATTTTTTTTCAATAAGGCCGCTGCTACTGTATCAAAAGAAGCGAAAGAAAAGACTAGGAAGTCTTTGGAATAGTCAGGACTGATCAACACAGGTGCTTCAATCAATGCCCTTTTTATTTGGACAAAATATTCCCTGGGTTTGGTGGTCCATTTCACTTCATTACCCTTTTTGAGCATGGCTATGATATGCTTCACCAGTTCAAAAAAATTTGAGACGAACCTCCTCAGAAAGTTAATCTTTCCTAAGAAGGCGTGGACTTCTTTCTTAGACCTAGGAAGTGATAGGGTCTGAATTGCCTCTACTCTACTGGGATCAATTCTCACTCCTTTTGTTGATACTATATGTCCTAACAACTTTCCCTCCATCATAGCAAACAAATATTTCTTTGGATTTAGGGAAAGACCAAACCTCTGACATTTCAAGAAAACTTTCCTTAAGTGATAGTAGTGTTCTTTACCAGACCTGGAGAAGACTGTGATGTCATCCAAATAGATCACCACAAACTAGTCTTTCTCCCCAATGAAGGCTATGTCCATGGCTCACTGAAATGTTTCTCCTGCATTCATTAGTCCAAAAGACATTTTGGCATACATGAATGTGCCCCAAGGAGTGGTGAAGGTTGTCTTTTCCCTGTCCTCTGACATGACCGATATCTGATTATAGCCAGAAAATCCATCAATCATGGATATCCTGGATGCACCAGTTACCCTCTGCAATATGTGTTCCATTTTAGGTAGGGGGTAATTGTCCTTTTTTGAGCTTCTGTTCAGATTCCTGAAGTGGACACAAAGCCTGATCTCGCCACTTTTCTTCCTTACCGGGACCAAATTGGCCACCCATTCATAAAATCTCAAGGGGACAATGATTTGGGCATCTAACAACTTCTTCACTTCTTTTTCCATGATAGGCAGCAGCATGGGATTTATCTGTCTTAGCTTCTACCTAAATGGCCTAGCCTCTTCCTTCAGTGGGATTTTGTGTTCAATGATGGATGTGTCATATGTCTTGAGGTCTTCATAGGTCCATGCAAACACATCAACAAATTCTCTTAATAACTCGGTATATTCGACCCTCTGTTCTCTGGTTAAACTGCTCGACAACTTGACAAACTTAGGCTCCTCCTGTGTGCCAATGTTGCACTCAGCTGTGTCAGCATATTCATCTAAAACCCTACCCTTTACTGCCACATCATTCCCATCAAACAATCTTTCTGAAGGGACTAGTCCCCTCAGAATGTGATTGCTAGGCAACTGAATAATCTGATGATTAGCAATTTCATTTAAAAACACCTTAGGGTAATGGTCACCTTCAAGGTCAGGATCCTGATCAATATGCAACGTAGAAAATTCATCAATAGATTGGAGAAATTTTTTGATTTCAAGATCATCATTGAATACCTTCCAATGCTTAACATTGTCTAGTACAAAGGGCCTATATTTTATTTCAACATCATATTTGACCATAGACAATAGAGGGATCTTGAACCGGCTAGTTGAAACAACTAAAGAATTGGCCACAACATTATCCTCCCTTGGGACAAAATAAATGTTGAAAGCTGAGAAGAAATTTTCAATCAGGTCCCATACCTCGTTCCTATAACTTCTGAGCCGATGATGCTTGGCCTAGACATTGCTGACTTGTTGGATTATCAATTCCGCATCTCCGAACACTGCCATCTCCTTTATTACCATCTCTTTCATGACCCTCATACCTAGAACAAGAGCTTCATACTCTGCCACATTGTTGGTGGTTTCAAATTCCAGCTTGTATGACAGGGATATGGTCTCTTGAGAAGGTGACATGAAAACCACTCCAGCGCCAACGCCTTCGCTAGAAGAAGCTCTGTCGAAAAGCATTTTCCAAATGGAGGTGTTTGGCGGAGGTGTCCCATGATCAAATAAGGGTTGCTTTCTGATTTGGAAAGGGGCTTCAGGAGCATTGGTGATCTACAATAAACTAGACCCCAAATCAGTGTCCAGTGCAAAGATGGGATGATTGGTGGGGTTTGCTTCATCACTGACAATATAGGCTAGCTGGGCTTCTCTGTACAACCTCCTTTGTTCCCCTCCAAAGACTGGAATAGTAGCATATGTGAGGTCCATTTGTAATGTTCCTCCAAGATTTTTAATCCAAGATCTTGACAACAACATGCCAAACTTGGGAGGAACATCGACCACTACAATGTCCATGACCACACTCTTCATTGGCAGCTGAAAAAAAGAGACCACGAAGTCTTTGATGACTCCAAGACATTGCACCCTCCTTGAATCAAAAGAGTACAAGTCATGATAAGCCCTTGTCACTTCCAGTCCCAATTCTTCCATGACTATTTTAGGCATAAGGTTATGGGAAGCCCCTGAATCCATGAGGCAGTTGTGCAACACTTTATCATGTATGTTCAAGGATGTGTAGAAAGGAGGGGATGAATCATCTCTATCTTCTACCATGGGACCTAGGGAAACTGCTGGATTTTCATCTTGGAGGTTTTTTGAGTCCGTGGAAGGCCGGGGAGGCTCAGATTGTAGCAGCTTGGAGAGAGACCTTTTGAAATCTTCATTTTTCACTAGTTCGGATAGGGGTATAGGAATTCTAATTTTCTAAATCTCATGCTCAAAACTAAAGGGGGAGAGAGACTTAGGAGATTCCCTTACCTCAGAGACAGGTTCCTTGGCTGTTGGTGAAGCATTCTGAGCTTTCTTTTCTTTAGTATTTGTGACAACAACTTTAGCAGGCCTTTCTGCTGTAAGGGGATGATCCTGGTAGTCAAAAGTATCATCTTTCTTCTTTGACCGGAGATGGTATCTGTTAGGGAAATTTTTGGCTTTCTCTCCTTTACCCAACTCATTGATTTGGACGCTCATAAGGGATTCTTCATATGCATATTGAGTCAAATGGGGAAAAGGGGAGGTGTCTTCAATGCAGTGAATTCCAGGGTCAAGTTCTTCTACCTCCTCTCCTTCCTCATGAGCAACTATGCTATTTTGGAGAGGGGTATGAATCCTGTGATCATCTCTGTCTCTGCTCCTTTGTTCCCTTAGGGAGGCCTGTGGCACATTGTTACCAGGCCTCTTGAAACCTCTGTTATCAGTATTCTGGGGACTCCTATACATGGGCTTCCCCTCTAATTCCCACTTTTCCATCCTAGTCGAGAGAGATTTCAGCACTTTAGTTACCTCATCCATTTGAGGAGGAAGGGGAGAGGAATAGGATGAGGAGGCTTCAACTCTCCTCCTGGGTATGTCTCTATCAGCCTTACTCCTGAGTCATTCAACAACCAATATATTAGACTCTACTTCTATGGCCACGTCCTGTATGTGCGCCAAAGTGGTAGCTCTCCTTTCCCTCAACCGAAGGTAGAAATTGGGATCAAAAGCGCTAGCATAAGTGATATTTGCAAAGGCTTCTGAGGGCTTAATCTCAGCGAGGATTTTATTATACATTTTGTTAAATATTTTGGAGAAGTCAGAAACAAACTCTCCTTCCTTTCTCTTCAAAGATCCAAACTCTGTCATGTAATACATGAAGTCCTTTTTGTCTCCCCACTGTCTCAAAAAGGCATTATCCAGAGCCTCAATCCCATTAATAGATCCAGGGAGCAAGGCCCTAAACCATTTTCTAGCCTCGCCTTCAAGACTATGGATGAAAATCCTCATCCATACATCTGCATGCATGATAACATGGTTGTCTATAAAACTATAGAAGGCTTCTAGGTGTTCTTCTGTAGTTATGTCCCCCTCGCCTGTAAAATTGGACAGTTGCTTGAGGTAACCATTTGCTGGGAGGGCATTGAGAGGCTGAGGTAACACAAGGGGAGCATACCTAGCGGCTATAATAGCATCCATTCTCATCATAGGGGGATTTTATCCTGCCATAGGGATATTAGCTGGAGGAGAACTCGGAGGGGAAGGGGCTCGAAAAGGGGATACTGGGAATGAGCTTCCAGAAAACAATGGGGTATTTAGGGAGAAGGCTAATGGGCTTGAGTTATTAGATGTTTCTCTCTGTGCAGAAGTGGCAATAGTAACAAGAGGAGGAGTGGAAAAGCTAGGAGTGGGGAAGTCTGTTGTGGTCCTAGGTACATGCCAAGGTACAACTTTAGGGAAAAGGGGAGTGACAAGGATTTCTCCCTCCAATCCCAGATCGGGAGGGGAAAACTCAGTAGGAACACTCCCAAAATTCAGGAAATGGGAAACTTTAGAAAAAAGGTCTTCTAGGAAGCCGAGGAGAAGAAAATGGAGTTTCTACAGAAGGAGATGGCAGATTACCTGGTTCGACGGTGGAAGTCTCTCCTTCAGAGGCCTTTCCTTTTCTGAAAATCACCTCTGAATCAGTTACAGGTGTAGCTAGAGGAAGTTGTGGATGGGACCGTGTGTGTCTGCCTCTGGAAGCCACAACTAAAACAACAGGTTTGTTCCAGTGGAATCATCACAATGGAGTCTCCAGGTGCACAGTAGCAATATTCAAAGGCTCTGATGCCTGCTGCACCTTCAGAATCAGAGGCTCAATGACATTCAATCTTGGGGAAAATTTTCAACTTCATCCTCAGCAGCGGTGCTAGAAATGTTGGTGTTGGAAGTCACTCCTGGATTGCAGCAGGAGCAGAGCCCAATGTCCATCAGTTTATGTCATGAATAATTTAATGGGGTGATCGAATGGATAGAGACTCAAGAAGATATTGCTCTAACTCAGAAAACCGGGCGTGGTATGTAGAAAAACAAAGGAGGTCTTGATCCAACTTTAGCTAGTGAGTTGATAATAAAATGAGTAGATGGAAGACTTAGTGAGATGAGTCAGTAAGATTTCTTTGGGAGGAAAAACTTAGAATACAAGATTGAGCATCAGGCCTTTCAGCAGCTTGAGGAGGAAAAACTCAGAATACAAGATCCTCTTGGTTCAGAGTTTCTGGGAACTGAAAGGTGACTTGACTGGATCTTCCAATTCCAAATCATTCAGCGTTGATAAAATACAAGAACTTATTAGAAACGATACAACTATTATAGTGATCCAACATACATCATCCTATAACAGTCGCAACTCGATTGGATCCTCAAATTTCGAGCTGTTCTAACACAGTGTACACAGAGAGATGGAAAGAGGCTAACATTCATAAGGTAAGAAGTCTCGAGTGTCAATACATAACCAGAGAAACCAATGCTTCATCAAAAATTTACAATTGGGAGCTAAACTCAACCATCGATGCTTACAAAATTGGCAAAAAAGCCTACATATAATCCTCCAAATTCGCCCAACAGAGGCGTGCTCAGACCTCTAAGGCATGGCATCCCTTCAGTCAGACTCATACAACAATCTTTCGTTAGACGCCACCTTAAATCAGCATGGCTCTTGTAGGGGGGACCTGTGCACAAGGGTACCACGGGCTGATTGCTCCAAGCCTCCCATACCTTCCATTTATGGCTCGAGATGAGGTTTCATCTACCTGCTCGATTTTCATTAACTGCTTCCTCAGGGAGTGGCCGAGACGATATGCTCCAGAGCTTTGGCACTTCGCGTCTCATGGAAGGGAAGGAGCTAGTCCTTACTCTTCAAAGTCACGATGTGTGAAGAGGCGATAGAGACTAATTGCGCACCATGTGTCCATGTAGGATAGATGGTTAAGATCACTTTCGGTGATACTGTGGGCCTGAGTCCGGAACACTTTCGGCGCTTCGCGTCTCGCAGTTGTGAGGAGGCTGCTCCTGGTGCTTCAAAGTTACGAAAGGTGAGGAGGTGATAGAGCCTAATCGCGCACCACGTGCCCCTCTCTGATCGGACGACCTTGAAAATTTTGGCAAGACTGTGGGCCCAGGTCCAATCACGCACCACGTGTCCCCTTCGATGGATGACTGAGAGTGCTTCGACAATATTATGGGTCCAAAACTCGGATGCCTTCAACACTTCACATCTCGGGGATGGGAGCAGGCTGCTCCTGCTGCTCTGAAGTTACGAAAGGTGAGGAAGTGATGGAGCCTAATGGTGAACCACGTGTCCCTCTCTGATGGACGGTCCTGATCATCTTGACAAGATTGTGGGCCTGGGTCCTGGACGCCTTCGACACTTCGCGTCTCGTGGCTGGGAGGAGGTTGGTCCTCGTTCTTCAAAGTCATGAACGAAAAAGTGGCGATATAGCTCGATCGTGTGCCACGTACTTCTCCAGGATGGACGACTGAGATCCTTTTGGTGATATATAAGAACTATCCATTGCGCTAATCCTGGTGCAAATCTGCTAACCGTGATTACCCACTGATCGTCGATCTGCTCTATAGATGGATCTTCGTCATTGAATCCCAGATCGCCCATCTGCTAACACTTAAGTCCGAAATGGACTTCTTCTGCTTGTTGCGCTTGGCACTCATGCTTGCAAATGAATAAAATGCATTTGATGGGTTCTTTAAGCCCCATTTTTTCATGTTTATGCCACCGGTTCGAATCTTGGAGAGAAAATGCCCCCCTTGCAAGAATTTGTGCTAACAATGGCCCCACGAAAAATATCCAAGGAAAATGTTGAGAGTTCCGGGAATGGCTCAGATAATGTTTCTGATACTTCACCATGAAGTGTTGATTCTATCCGAAACTGGTCATACATCTCTGAGGTTCTGTAGTCCGAATTGGTAAATTGTTCAGATGATTCCAGTGATAATGAGAAGGATGACTTGGCCACCAAATACAAGATCGTCATCCAAGAAGAGATGCATAAAGTAGCGGCCAGGACACGTCTTCTTCCTTACTATGATGTGATCCGATGGGTGCTAGATCATGTATATATCCCAACCAGAACCATCATCAACAAGCAGAAGGTCACTATTGGGACCTTTAGACAGGAACACTTACAGGCGATATACAAATTGTCATCCACGCCAAACTTCGCATACAATGCCAAGTTTCTGGAGGATTTTAAACAGAAGGAATGCGAGCAATACGACAAAATATTATCTGATTTGATCAAGGATTGGGTCTCACACCCCGCGAAGTTCAGGGCAGATAGTAACAGAGTTTATTCCATATCTTCCTTGGAACCACAGTTCAAATACATAGCAATGATGACCTATAGATTGTATGGGAGGGAGGACACCACACATTTTTTCCTCCCATGGGTGCCTCTGATGCATACAGTTGCGGAAGGTTGTTCCTTCGACTGGGCCAAATAGTTGTCAGATAGTCTAACCAGTCGGATTACAGAATATCGGACGCAGAGGGCGATTGGGAAGGCAACTTCATTTTGTATGTCCACATACATCATGGACGTCGTGTGTTACATGACGCCTTTTCCCTTAATGAGCTGGAGATGGGATCCATATGATGTTGAGCCTATCCATGTCTACCATTCAAATCTTTGGGAAGATAAGGTCGCAGATTTCATATACGAAATTTTCAACTGGGTAATGGTACTGATGCATGTCACCATCTTCGGTAATCTACCACCCAACATCTCATATAGCATCACAGCCAATTTGAGCAGCGTGGCCGACTGGTACGTGGAGGCAGAATTTTCATACATCAGGGTTTTTGGTGCCTCTGTTCCTCCGCATGCTCTACCATTATTTATACCTAATAGGCTGGCTTGTTGTGAAATCGCTAGGCAAACCATGATTGGTGGCATAAACAAAGAGCTTAAAGGATTTTAGAAGAAGGTATGGACACCTTTCCCCATTCATTTGAATACCTATTTTTTATTGGATTTCGGGCATGCAAAGGCCGAGGCAATAGCCTTGGAAGATATTAAATTGGTCCACATTGAATTCAAGAAACATGAACCACACAGGGTCGTGAGTAATCACATGGCTAGTTGTGGCCTTAAAATATTTGAACACGAGAATTCGCCTCATGATGATATTTTCTGAGGCGCGAGATCTTATGCCGAAGTTTTGGGTCGGATACAAGCCCTGTCGCCCGAAGAGGGGGCCGATGTTTTTAAATTCCAAGAACACCAGCGGATCTACCTTCCCCCAGTGTTATAGGGAGAGAACCCAACGACCGTAGAGGTGCAACAAACGGAAGCCGAGGGCTCCAAAGATTCACCACTCGACCAAGAAGAATACCATGAAAAGAAAGAACAAATTGGGGGCCTGAAACAAGAAGCTGAGACTCACAACCCTCCAAGTGAACCAACCTCAGTTGTTACTCCAGGGAAATCATCTAAGCAGATTGACAATCCCATTGTTTCTATTACTCCCCTACAGTCCACAAAGGGGATCCCAGATGCAGGTTGAATTTTTGGTGAAGAATTAACGCCCATAACTATGGAAGAGATACCTCCGAATGAATTCTTCTTCGATAAGAAGAGAAAGGCTATCGTAAAACAAGAACTTTATCAAGAGGCAGGCACGGTATCCAAGAAATTTAAAATTTTAACTGATGGGAGAGTTATGAAAAAAGAGGAATTTGCAACTCAAATAGTAGGGACATTGGGGGCTTTCGCTACAACCAACCAATATTTAGTCGGGACCCTAAAGGATCAGCTGAAGTGAAAAAATCATTTGAGCAAAACATTAGAAGCTAAACTAGCTACAACAGAGGCAACTGCCAAAGATCAGGCGAATACAGGTATAGAGCAAGCTAGAGTAGCTGATCAAAAGGAAATCGAGCGGCTCAAATATGATCTCGAACATACACAGTTGATGGCTCAGACCATTCAAATACAGATAGGCCAGCAAGGAGAATTGATAGGTCAGCTACAGGCCAAATTAGACTTCGCTGAAAGCCAGGTAATCGATATCAGGATATTTCAATCCCAAGCTATAGAAATCAGAAAAAGAGTGTCTCCAGCTCAACAAGGTCTACTTGCTAAGGTTGAAACGATTCAAAACAACTACCAACTCATTGATCGAGTACTGGAAAACCTCTCTCTCAGAGAAAAAGAAGTTGGGGTGGCCCGGGTTTCTTTCCAAGAGGCTATTATAGCCACGATGAAAAGGGAAACAAGCAGTAGTTCCAAGTTTCCATCCCAGAGTAGACCCGAGGTAACATATTGCTGAAAGAATCAGAGCGTAACATATCAGAAGGAAGACAACAAGCTAAAGAGGTAAGAAAATCTTGTGAAGAAAATTTCAGTTTTCTAGATGGGAGTTGGTTTGGTTTCGATGGTTAAAGTAGCACTGAGATACTGGGTCGGATCAATACAACCAAGCATTTGCTTAATATCAAGGAAAATGAAGAAAGAGAGTTGGCTGAAATATCACAAATAACTCAGACGGACATAGTCCAAATAGATAAATGGCTAATTAAACCAAGTGTACAATTATGTTCTATCAACGCCAAAGACCAACAGGTGGAAGGAAAGTTGCCACAGGTGGTGAAGGATTGTTACACTTTTGAGGCAAATAGTCAAGTAGAACCTTCTAAGTTGATATCACAGCTGGTGGAGAAGTGCGTCACTTGCACCGAGCATGCGAAGGGGCAAGTTTCCAGTACCAAATAAGGACAGAGACAAAGAATGGAAATGTTTAATCTCCTTTTGTTGTAACCGAAAACCTCTGGAACGATTGAGATTCCAGCATATAGAAATTTGTATAAATATACACTTTGAAGAAAGAAAAATGGCTGGACCTTTTTGGTCGATTGTAATAGAGGCTATCTCCTTCTGAGAATTAATACAAAGCAATCCGGAGACTCCTGATTCTGTCAAGACTGTGTTATGAGTTTGTTTTCTCTGTGATTTCATATTCAATTTCATTTCACTTATGTATGTCTGATGAATGTTTCATTGCAATTTAGTAAAACCTCTACTATGGTGATCAATTTTTAGCTATCTATATCATTCACAGTTTTTCCTCTGTATCGGCTATTAGCAGGTACAAGACCCATGAATTTTTTAGAGTGTCATATTTTATGCTTCATCAGATTCCTTCTTATCTTATTTTCTTCTTCTATTTACAGAGTGAGATTCTCCCTTGATAGGAGCCTTGCTTTATAGATAGATTAATGTTTTTCTCATATTTCACACACCATTTATTTAAAATATAACTCAGTTACGGAAAAAGGCCTTTGGTTTGCATTTTATCCTTAAGATTGAATTCAAAGTTCCATTTTATAAGATCAAATTGATACAACATCAAAAATTTTGAACTCACTTTTAGTTTATTGTTCCTCTATGACTTTTCCCATTGTAAGAAAACCTAATATTGAACCCGGTTTTTTGGACCAAACACATATCTCTTTAAACCTTTTCGATACTGTACTCAAAACAACAACCACCTGGGTAGAACTTGAACGTTCATGGGCCGCAATTGAATAGGATATAAACATCCAGGAACAGTTGGAAGCGCGACAACAACAACCTGGAAATCATCCTTAGCTTCCTTTCCCGAAGGTTGATGCTTTCCCCCTCCTTACTCTTCACTCACTTTCGGATGCCTAGACACTGTACTTTCTAAGCCTTAAGTATAGACTCTGGAACAACATCTTTCTGGCACCGTTGCCGGGGACAAAGTTACAAAACCTTTTCCCTGGGAAGAATGACATTCTCGCAAGTTTCACCCTTTGATAGTGAACAAAGAGTGAAAACCCTCTAAAGGATTTTATTATCTTTCACTTGGCGACTACACATTTAAATAAGCTGGCATCTAGTCGAAGGAATACTAGACAAAACCTAGAGAGAAAACAGACCACGCCTGTTTCCGATCCTGAAAAAATACTGAAAACTAGAGGTTCCCTTAAGCCAACTACTGCAGTCTACCAGCTTAAGTACCCACAACCCAAGACCAAGAGTTCTTTTAAACCTTCAACTTCGTACAGTTCCCCTTCCGAAACCATCAATCCAATTTTAGCTAGATATGGGGTTAAAAGTGAAATCCATCTGACAACCTCTGTCGTACACAAAGGTAAAATCCCCGCAGTGAATTTATTAGCGGTCGATATCTCGCCGATTCTTCATTTAGATTTTGTGACCTCGCCGAGTCTCAAAGAGTATACCATACACTTAGATTCTATGCCCGCAGGTTCCCCTGATTACATTTCTTGCAAATCTGAAGAGCCAAGTCCTCGCATCCCTTATCACCCGTCTTTGTTTTTCTCATCTCACAAAGAAGCTAAAGATTCACTTTTAGTGTTCCATAACCCTCTATATATTACACCGTTTCCATATCCAGTAGTACTGATGGCAGCCGCCGGAGGAGGAGGAGGAGGGGTTTTAGGAGGTGGAGGGGCTCCAGGAGGAGGAATGGGATGCCAAGGGCCTCCCTCGCCTCCCAGAGTTTTTTCTAAAGTGGCTGAGAGATATGCACCTTTGATCCTATCTGTCCCTCTTCATGACCTTCCTGAAAATTATATAAAAAACTTACCAAAATTTACAGGGGAAGGAGACTTGACCACAACCGAACATATAAATTTCTTTGATCGGTTCGCGGATATCCTAGGTCTCGAGCATGAAGATGTGTATTCGAGGTTGTTTTTTCAAACTTTCGAAGGACAAGTGCGAACCTATTTTAGAATCCTACCCGCATGATCGATACTATCCTACGATGCCCTAGAAGACTCCTTCCTTAGACAATGGGGCGAAAGGAAAGACCACTTGTATTATTTAACCGAGTTCAGATCTTTAAAGAAAAAGATTTTGAAAATAGTTATGGAATTTATTCAAATATTTAACAAGCTGTATAATAAGATCCCAACTGAAGTTAAACCATCCCAACCTACAGCCAAAGTAACCTTCACGGGAGCTTTCAAACTCAATTTTTCCCTTCTCTTAAGAGAAAGGCGAGGGGCTACCTTAACCTGAATGCAGGATGATGCTGTGGAAATCGAATCTAACATGATGGCCTCTGGCAAGTTGAAAGCTAAGGTAGAAATAAGAAACTGAGAAACCAGATGTTTTAGGGAATAAGCGGGACCCTCAGGGTCTAATAGATCCACATACGACAAAATGGATGATATGGCTAGGATAATTAAGGAGTTGTCGAATAAGATTTCCAGAATGGAGCTAGATCAATCCAAGGCTGATCCTTTCATTAAAAGAGAATTTAGAAGAAACCCCAACCCTCAAAATCAACAAAGGCAGATTAAAAATGAAGACCAGAAAATTCAAACCCCTTTAAAAAATGAAAATTTTATAGGAGGAAATGACCTGGAATATTTTGAGGGCCTGGAAGAAGATGTGACAAATTTGGGTGATGACTGCACTCAGCCTTATGTAACTAAAGAAGATTATGAGAAGTCTTTAAACACAACACAACCATCAAATGAAGATGATGATATAAACAACACTGATTTCGTTGTATGCCAAGAAACGACCGATTTTGTAATGGCTGAGATCCAACCTAGGTATAACTTGAGGTCTAAAAACAAACCTGCGTTGATTCCTCAACCCAAGAAAATTCTCCCTAGAGGTGAAGTATATGTGCCCGCCCTGAAAGAGACTGAAACATCTAATAACAAAATAAAAGGGGCGGACTTGTTGGATCCCAAAATGAAGGAGGTTGAGACCCAAACAAGGGAAATCAAGATAGTTTAGACACACACACCGGTAAATAAACTCACGAATAATAAATCAGCTCAGACAAATAAGTTGGAGAAGAAAGAGTCCGAGGTTTCAACCAGAGAAACAGACAAAGGTAGTGGTGGTTTTAGTTTTGAAAATGAGATAAATAGGATCAAAATACCGATCCCTCTGGTTGAATTAGCAAAGAATCCTGTATATCGAAAGCAGATAACCAAAGTGATAGGTTGTTCAGATCAAGAAAGTCAATCTGACGTGGTAAATTTGGAAGATGATAAGCCCAATATCACTTTTGGTCCACATTTCGAGGGTGCCAGAGACACCGTCACTCCTTTCTATATCACCCTAAATGTGCATGATCGATTGCTGCATAACTGCATGCTAGATTCTGAAGCTTCACATAATGTGATGCCCAAAACTATTATGGATAGACTAGGCCTCGATATCACCAGGCCTTATGGAGATCTCTACTCTTTCAATTCGAGAAGAGTTAAGTGCATGGATATGATAAAAGATTTAGTAGTCACCCTTGCACAGGTCCCAGTCAAAAGCATCTTGATGGATGTAGTTATTGCTGATATCCCCCCAAAGTATGGCTTACTGCTATCAAGGTTGTGGGGAGCCAAACTTGGGGGGTCCCTCCAACTGGACATGACTTAAGCCACAATTCCTGTATTTGGTGGGCAACTTAATCGGTTATACAGGGAAACGAGGTTAGCCTATACCGTGAGCGACCCTTAGAATCCTAACAATTTTCCTGTTTACATTGTTGATCAAGATCTAGGAAATTGTATTTTGTCTTTTGATGATGGTATAGATAGATGCACAGAAGAAAATTACATAGATGAGAAAGAATCCTAAAATATGCATAGCTATCTATATCGTTCACATTTTTTCCTCTATATCGGCTATTAGCAGGTACAAGACCCGTGAACTTTTTAGATTGTCATATTTTATGCTTTGTCAGATTCCTTCTTATCTTATTTTCTTCTTCTGTTTACAGGGTGAGATTCTCCCTTGATAGGAGCCTTTCTTTATAGACATCTTAATGTTTTTCTCATATTTCACACACCATTTATTTAAAATATAACTCAGTTACGGAAAAAGGCCTTTGGTTTGCATTTTATCCTTAAGATTGAATTCAAAGTTCTATTTTATAAGATCAAATTGATATAGCATCAAAAATTTTGAACTCACTTTTAGTTTACTTTTCCTCTATGACTGTTCCCGTTGTAAGACAGCCTAATATTGAACTCGGTTTATCGGACCAAACACATATCGCTTTAAACCTTTTCGATACTATACTCAAAACAAAAACCACCCGAGTAGAACTTGAACGCTCATGGGCTGCAATTGAACGGGATATAAACATCCAGGAACAGTTGGAAGTGCGACAACGACAACCTGGAAATCAACCTTAGCTTCCTTTCTCAAAGATTGATGCTTTCCCCCTCCTTAATCTTCACTCACTTTCGGATGCCTAGACACTGTACTTTCTAATCCTTAAGTATAGACTCTGGAATAACAGATCCTAACCACATAATTGATTGGAATGTGATCTAGGTGGAGCACGAAGGGGATTTTTGGGTGGAACCGGTACACATCCTAGACTGGAAAGTCAAAGTGCTCATGAACAAATCCATAGGGCTAGTAAAGGTTTAATGGACCTATTATGGACTTGAATATGCTACATAGGAGCATGAAGAAAACATGTTCGCATAATACCCACAAATTTTTTTATAGTTTTGAAGAAGACAAAATGCAAGACTCTGTTTTGAGCAACTAGAGTTACGGAACCACATCTTAGAGTCTTAGCCAACTGCGTTGGGACCTTGATAAAATAATGGATCATTCATTGGGTTGGCCTTGATAAAAATATGGTACATCCATTGAGTTATCCCTAATAAAGGAATGGTGCATTCCTTGGGTCAGCAAGTTGAAAGAAACATGAGATTATGGTTGGAGCTACTGTTGGATTTGTAAAATTGCAAAATTTTGTTTTCTAAGTATCGTGATGTAAATTTTCATATATAGATATCGACATAGAGTGCACCGAGGATTACGCACAATTATAGGGGAGGGGGAATGTAAAATACCCATTATAATCCCCAGTTTAATTAATGATTATGTAGATATAATGTGTGTCTACGACCAAAGAGATGTAATATTTGAATTGAATTTATTTTTTTTATTAATAAAATGTGATGCCAACTGCTAAGGGGACATGGAAAAGATATGGGGGTTGAATTAATACACAATATAGGAGAGTGTATAGGATAATAACCAATAGGGGTCCAAGGGGGAAATACCCATGTATATTAATTTAACCCATTTTCCTAAAATTGTTATTTGTTTATGAGCCTTCCCATTTCTGATTGAGTGTTTCCAAAGCCAATCATTGAATACATGTAAGAGGGTGTGTGTGTGTGGTCACATCCCAAAGTTATTGGGAACATGGGGGTTGAGTAAAATCAGCTTGGGGAAGAGTGTCAGTCACGAAAGGCAAGCCAAAGAGAGGAAATCCATATGGGTTGGAACAACAATTTTTAGTTCATCAAGTTTTTTGCATGAGAGTCAAGGAGACAACAAGAAACAAAGCTTGAAGTTGATGCAACCATGGAGGGTGAATTATAGAGCATGATAGAGAGTAATTGGAGTGAATTGGAGATGGAAAACTGAAGCGCTGGGTTTTCAGGCCTGAAGAGTGGACTCCTCTGTGAGTTGCACTAAAACAAGTGTTTGTTGTTGGTTTGCTGATAGTTTTCCTAACATCATTCCCCTTGAGCTCCCAACTGAGAGATTACTATATGCTTGTACTAGAGAGACCCTGATAAACAATGGGACACCCAAGGGACTGAGATCAATGAAGGGGTACATTCCTTGGATTGGACAGGTCAAGAGGAAGAGAGCTGGTGGAAAATTGAGATAGTTGCAGGAGAATATCATTTTTGTTGAGAGTTTTATGAGCCGTGAGTGGACTATGAGAGACCAATCTATTTGTGGATTTCTAGACTCGGCTCTGGGGTGATTGAATGTTGAGATTTGGAATAACCAGTCTGTGGTTGGGTGGAATGTCCATTCCAAGCAGTTGGTTGCACAATTGTTGTGAAAAGATAAGGGTTTTTATCTTGTTGTTATGTTAAATTATGTGTTTAATTGTTGTGCATGAACTCTATGTATTTGGAAGTGATTTATATGATGTTGTAATGATTTTTTTAGCTTCATTTCATGTTTATGATTAGCATGTTGTAGATGCATCTAATTTTTTGGTTGTAGACAATAGCTAAATCTGTTTTAATTTGTAGTTGTAAGCTACAATAAATTGACTAACAGTGAAATAGTTAATTTAGTTAGCATAATTTTCATTTTTAGGTATATTCAGCACCGTAGTGTCCCTCGGTTGGGATGGGGGACGTTACATGTCATTCAGAGAGATCAAGGGATATTGAGCTTTGAAGTAGAGAGGAGTGACAACAAGGGGATGGAGCACTTCCCTAGAGATTGAGGAGTCCATATAGCTAGTGGAGGGCACAAATTTCTAGGAGGAAAATGGATCACATTCCCAGAAATGCAACAGTCAACATAAATGAGGCCGCATTGCATTGTTTTGAGGGTTGTAGAACAATGTTTAGACACAAAAATAAAGGCAATGGCTTGGCACAATTTTCTAAGTGTCTAGCTATTTGTGAGAAGGCAACTTGCAGACATGTTTACCAAAATCTGAGTACATATTTTGTAGTCTAAGTTGCCGGGGTCTTTGGCACACAAACATAGGAGGTATGTTGGCACCCATTTCATGTTTATATGATGAGTTATTTTGCTGCTACTTGTTGTTGTAAACTCTATGTATTTCTATATGAGCTCAATAAATAAATCTCCTTAAAGTTGTCATATATTTCCTGTGTTTTTCTTCAAGGGGCATTGCCCAGAATTTATTGTGCCAAATGTGAAGAATTTTTCTATTGTTCAATTATTTTCCATTGCTAGTTTTTAGTATTAGATATATGACATTAGTATTCTTGCTCATTAAGCACAATTTTGTATTGGTTTTTTATGATTTACTATTGAATATTAATAGGAGGTTTAAATCTGTGTATGAATTAGTGTATTTCTGAGATATATTTTCTACATGGTATCATAGTTTGTTCTATGAGGTTCAATAGACAAGAGAGTTGACACTTGATTTGCAGTGAGTTGCAAAGGGGATTTTTCTGGAAGAAGGGAATGGATTTTTTTTTATTGTCGTGAGGGTTTCCAAAAGAATGTTTCTATTAGGAGGTAGCAATTGAATATAAAAACCAGTAAGATTAAAGGATAGAACTTGGTCTAGGATCCATTCTGCTGTAGAGAGGAACCTGTTAGAATATAGAAGATTGTGTGCTCGTTTTACCATTGACAATACCCTTTTCACCCAACCATAAGCCGAAGCCACCCTCCGAGCACCTTAACCTTGACTGAGAATTACTCCAAAAGAAAACCCTAGGCTAGATAGCCAAACAAGGTGTAGCGCATCTTCCTCCAAGAATAGCGCACCAACAATAGCTGATCAGATAGTCCACACCCTAGACAAGAGATAGTCCAAGCCAATATTGAAAACTAGTTGTTACAGCAGCTGCACCTGCAGCTCTCCTCCACACGTGTGCACCAAAATGGGAACTGCAGTGCACACTAATTGCTGCTCTGTAATTCTGAGATGTGTCAAATGAGAACTGGCACCCTGTATTTATAGTGGTTCTGCCAGATTTGTCGGGGCCAACTTCTCCTTCTGGGTACATGTCTGTTCAATATATTATTATTATTTATGGCCAAATTCTTCTCTTGGAGGCTAATAACCTAACATAATTTATCTTCTTGAGCCGACAAGACTTCTAGGGTTATTAGCCAACTCATTAGGGTTTTCTCTTGCTTTCCAGAGTTTTCTATTCTCGTCAGGTTTACACGTGGAGGTAAATACCTCTCGCATCTACCATAATATTAACACTCCCTCCTAGCTAGGGAGGTATTACAAGTAATGGTCTTGAGAACAAAAACATACCATTTACCCGGTAGCATCAACATAGTCGTTTAGACTATCTCATGAGCATCACCATCACCATCAACTGCATCATATCTCGAAACCATACTTCATCTGAGTAATCAGACATGATTCTGGATAAGTCACTCACACCATAGAGTGATACAAGAGTCATTCTTATAATCTAGAAGAGTAAATGCTTTGAACTATTTTTCGTCTAGAAAATATATGTTCATCATTCACCTGGATGATGATTATCTCCAATAAACTGCTGATAGTCTTCAAGGCAATTAGAACAAAGATATAACACAACTGTGTCTATCCATAGTAGTATATAACTACAATCCAGTGGTACACTACCACACCAAGTAACACACAAGTACTTGATCAACAACGTATAGTCACGAACAGTGGAACATATCCACCACAATAGTCTTCATCT
>JASDQU010191390.1:2193-15511 GCA_032191745.1 Picea mariana
TTGCATTGCAGAGGGTTCAAAACGAGAATGGATTAAAAATATTAAAATTATGTTTAACACAAGTGTTTTTTTACATTTCTTTTTTGTTACTTTGTTATACATATGTTTTTCATGAATGTTATAATATAAATTAATTTGATTTTTAAAATTTCATTAAACTTAAACAATGGTAAGAGTCATTACATACATGTCCTTTTTGGACATTGAACTTCAATAAAAAAATATTTTTGATATTGAGCTTCAATAAAAATATTTTATTTTATTGTAATAGTTCTATAAAGCTTTTATTAAATTGCTAATTACAACTCAACATAGAGGAGAGATGTATAAAGTAACTTTAATTTACTAAATATATTCATTTAAATTATATTCTTTAACCATAAGGAAGCAAACATAATTCATTTAATGAATCTCTTAAATGTCTAAAAATATCTAAGAATTAAATGCAATTATTAGTTTAGTTGCTACTAATATCCTAAAAATGATATCTAATATGTTAGAAAGGAGGTTTGAGTAATTTAAAATGGTTTTGTTGGTCAACGAGGAATTGAATTGGATTGGGTCGATGTGGTCAATTATTTGTAATGGAAGTAAAATAAATTTCTATGAAAACAAAGTTGAGACCGCCTACCTGTACAAAACAATTCTTTCAAAGATCAATTCAGTGCACTCTCAAAATACCGTTAATACGATAGCAATGACGGTAAAGATTTCTACGGATTGATTTGCAACTACAATTTTTATTTTATTTTTATAAGTATGTATTTTTATAAAAATCCTTTCAGCATTAAAAATTACAACATCACCATGTCTATTCGAGGACTGTAGTTACTGAATTTCCCCCGGGGGAAACCAATTCAGCCAACCTCCTAAGTCAAAAACCCATGTTTCAAATAACCAGTCAGATACCATAATTGAGTAATTGGAGCAGAATCTCCCTGTGGGGAAACTGATTTGCCCAGGATTCTAGACCCTCTAGGACCAACACAAGACGATCAAAATTTTTTTTAACCGAAAATACAGGTGGAAAAATATAAACAAAACAACCAACAGGCCATGCAGTCTGACACATGTGCAACAATCACAGCTCATGCCCTAGACGTTTTGCATGCCACAATATCCAAGGTGGGTGTCTAGAGAGCTTAAGCTGAGCCTGGTGCCGCGACGTCCACTAGAGATAGTTGCAGAGACGGGACCAATATCGCCTTTGAGTCCACTGGTGCATTTGGTGCTGGTTTCGTGGGGTGGCAAGAGCCATGCAACGAGGAGAACAACTGCAATATTTGTGACCCCTTCTTGTCTAGGAATTTCAGGTGAAAATGCAGGTCGTCCACTTCCTTGCGAACCTTGAACACCAGGTCTTGCAGAATTCCAAGTTCGTATTGGAATTTTGCATAGGTAGTGTAGTCTGAGTAGGAGTGGGAGTGTTCCAGAGGCTTCTCTTGGCGGGAGGAGGTACCCTCATGTGGAGATTGGACTGGTGGCGAGTGCACTAGCGATGGCGCAGAAGCTGAATTCTTGGGCGAAGTGGGAGGGACGAACAAGGAGGGTTGCGAGGAGGAGGCCAAATCCAGTAAAGAACCTGGAGCAAAGTCGAGTGAATTCCACAAGAGGTTGAACCACTCAACTCTACAATCCCATGGCGAGGAGAGAGGCGGGAGTCCACTGTGGTCGTGAGCGGACTAACCAGAAGAGGAGGGCGAGGAGGGCGATGAGCTATGTGAGGGTGCGGGGGCAGTCTGAGGTCGAATTTCCATGCGTGGTAGGTTTTGGTACCAAGCCGAGCCACACTTGGATTTTCCTCGCAGTCTAGGCATGGCCGGAGCAGGGCGAAGGTGAGCAGGCACAAGGAAATGGCAAAAGTGTTCGATGAGCACCAGAGGAGGGCGCAGACCGCAGGATGGCTCTGGTAAAAATGGATAAGGATGAAGAAAATGCTGGTGATCTCCATGGTATGAATACCGTTGGAGAGGGAGGATGCACACGCGTAGAGGTGACTAGAGTAATGGCGGATCCATCAGTCGGACGAGAGACCAGAGTAGAGAGCACTTGGAGCATTAATGGCGCTCTAGTTGCAATGAAGTAGTTTTAAGTTCATGGTGTGGGAGGGGGGGAGGGGCATGTGCCCGTCACGTGGCTGGTAGGCACCATCCCCATCCTCGTGACACCTATCCTGCACTAACACCCCATTCGGGGCAACTACAGTTAATTATAAATGATGGATAAACACCAATTTCTTGGAAAGATGTTTCTGTTAGAACTATATCAAAGAACATATTATACTCCATACATGAAAGAGAATCATGGATGGTTTTCTAGCATGATATATAAATTCCAGATATTGATAGCACATATATTTTCAAGGTAATATAAACATGAAAGTTCAAGAGTACCACTCTTCATTGAGTTTTCTTTTAAACATGTTTCCAGTATGCTGGGAGGAATATACTTTGCTACTTGTTATAAAAACCTGCTTATATAGAAGAAGAAATTTGAATTAAGAAAACTGCCAGCTTGAAAAGAAAATCCATCCTTAAATGGATTAACAACTAGAAAAATATAAGAAAAATATAAAATATCTACATGTAAAAATAAATAAACTAAAATAAAACTGATCAAAGCAAATAGATCAAAGACAAAACTCAACTATGTTTCACTATGCTAAGTCTATACTAAAAAATGCTACCTAAAAGTAATCTAAGAAAATGGTCAATGGGAATGCAATCATCTACATAACTAACTCCAAACCTATGATAACATAAATATCGAAAGGCATTGAAAGATATTGGAGTGGTCTTAATGTAATATAGAAATAATTTTGACACTCAAACTTTCATTAACTGCGCAAAGGACAGTAGAATTAATACTCAAAAGTAGTCCAACTAAGAGAGTTATTTCCAATCAGAATTCAATTCAGATGGAGATTGAAAATATTTAAATACTCATTTCTATAAAAAGGAATTGCAATTTTTTCTTTATTTTAAAAGATTCCTTTTCTTTACTTTGTAAAATGACGATCTGTCCATAAGGAGACATAGTATGAAAACTAAAGATGCCATTTTATGGACCATGATTAACAATGAATTCATATACACAATGTGGAATTTTTTGAGGATGTCAATGATTCATTTTTTTCAACAATAATTTTGCACAAAATATTCCAAGGAAAAATATTAGCATCCAAGCCTTTCATTTCTTTCTATTTCATGAAATTATATTTTGGATCAACCAACATGTTACTTTTATTGAAATAATAAAAATATAAGAGAAAACTAACTAGAAACTGGAAACAAACATTAGATTGTACTAACCAATTAAAAAGAAAAATAATCTACAATTGTAATTTATTAAATATCGGTCATGAAGCCTTACCCATAAGAATAAATAATTCTTTAGAGATACCTTTATTGAAGATCAGAACCAAACCTACAGTAAATAACTATGCAAAGAAAATAAACTATCCTAATATATGCTACTCCTATCCTACACTACAATGGCTGAAAACAAACTATGTGAAATCATAATGCCAATGTAGCCATCCATGTCACTCCAAACCTCAAATCACATGTTCATAAAAAATCAGCAACATAAATTGGAGTAGTAAGAGACCCAAAATAGGAAAAATTAAATTATTAAAAACTCTATCCATTATACTAAAGATGTCACAGTTATTATTCATTGGAAACATAGATAAGTAAGATCCTTCCAACCATTCCTCCATTCTATCATAAAATCTGCAATGACTATCATAGAATTGATGGAGGGAGTTCATGAGAGAGTAGTATACCTTCATAGAATCATGTAAGAAATCTACATGAAATGTATCTTGTGGGAGAGTCTTGGTACTGATGTTATCATTTATTCGAGAAGACAATGAAAAATAATGAGGGCTTGATATAACCATCGGTCTAAAACAAAGTGTCTCATTGTCTTGAAAATCCTCCCTGGGTTCATAATTCATATAACCAACCACTTGAGATGAATTAGTGGAATAATATAACATACATGGAATATATTCCACTACTGTATAGGGAAAATCACTAACAATATGGTGGCAAGCACTAATATCATCAATCTCAACTAATTGGCTGCTTGTACAACAAGACTCTCTATTAGCCAAAGATGAAGTTGAATTGAAAGAAGAGATAATCTAATATATATTTGCTACAACAATTCCTTCATCCCATGTAAAAGGTTGATAAGACAAAAAACTAAAAATTCATGCGAAGAGCTCTAATAATCTCTATCTTCTACATGTAGATTACCACCATCAATCACTACACAAGGGTTTGGCCTTACATAATTTATTTGAATAACATCCTTGGCAATTTCCTGCATGATAAAACCATCAAAAATATTATCATACAAATAATAATAAGTAGAAGAAGTAAGGAAATGAAATGAAATGCCTCTCTTGAAAAAGAAACATTTTCAATATGAGCCTCTTTGAATGGTATCTCTTCTTCTATAAGCACACTCATGATAAGTTTTAATTATGAATCAGCAATCTCCACACTAGGAATTATTTCACAATTAAAACCTTCTTTATTAACACTAATCTCCTCTTCTGAGAAGGATGTAGAGTGTTGAATTTTCCTGTCTTGTGTGTCCACATTTTCCTGTTTAGTTGATTGACCATCATTCTTATTTTCTATACTTGGAAGTATGAACATAAAACCTGATCCAAAACACATCCATGTTCATTGTCAACAGATAAAGACGCGAGAAAATAACAAGGATTTTCAAAGTACGAGGTTTCAAGAATTTTCTTGGGTAGACAATCAATAAAATAATCTATGATGGTGACCCCAAGAATTTATTCATGAATTTACTTAGTTAGACTAGGAGAATACTATTCCAAAACACGATTATGAAAAAATGGTTAGACTCAATCTGCTTAAATCCTAAGGTGGCTGTCATAGTTTCAGGAACATGAAAACTTTCCTCAATTTTCTAGAAGGTTTCCTTCTCCATTTCCTTTGATGATGAATATATAATATAATAATGACAGTCTGACATAACCATCAAATGACTCCAAAGTGTTTGATTATCTTGAATAATTTCCTCTTGATGTTGTTCTTTAATCTCATAAATGACTGGACTTGGATTCTCCACACAAGAGGTCTCCTCATCAAGAGGAAATGTAAGTGAAGTAGGATGATAATAGGTCACATGCAGTTCTTCTGAAATTTTATTTTCTCCTTGATCCATATTACAAAAAGTGAAGAAAGATCCCAACGTAAGATGTTCAACCACAATTTTGGTATCATCAGGATTTTCATGTAAATCTAAATTAACATATAAGCTAGTATCAACACATGATTCAGATTCATCAATCATTAGGTAATCTTGTTCATCAACAAGACAAATTAGATATGGAAACCATTCACTGACAGAGGGAATATTATCCAGATGAAATCTATAACAAAGACACATAAACCTTAAATCAAAGTCTTCTAAAGATTCATTTTTTTCTCTCCTAAGCCCTAACATTTCTTTGCACAATTCATCATAATCACAATTCTCAAAATCATACAAAAATTCACACAACAATTGTTCCCATGTGTTAATAGAGGTGGTTGGGAGAGTATCACACCAGATTTTATCCCAGACTTCAAAAGTAAGAGTGAACAACCTGAATATGACACCTTCATGACTTAATTTTTGAGACAAACAATTCAAAAGGAACTGAAATGTATGTTCATATGCTGATGTCTCTCCCTCACCATCAAATTTAAATTTTGTGTTAGAAAAACAGGTTTGCAGAGCAACAAAATAAAACAAATGTGAAAATAAAAAACAGAAGATACACAATACAATAGAGACACATATATACATGGTTCATCCAGTGTGGGCTACATCCACCGAAGAAATTGCTAGGTCCTTCCTATTTATTATCCAACAAAATGAAGGGATACGACCTACAACACACCCACTGTAACTTCCTCTTATTTGTCTCATAGTCTCCTGTCTCAGAATACAATATTCACCATAACACACAGTCGCAATACAATTCCATCATAAAAGAGGGTTTCCTTATAGGGAAAAACAACCCTAACATAACTTCTACTGTCATATATCTGACCTTATAATGAACGGTCCAGGTTGACTCCTACAGTTTCTTCGACCTGTCGAGCAAATAATTGTGTATCCTACAGTTTCTTTGTCCTGCATATAAATTAGGAATATAATTAGGCTCCACAACCAAAATTTTGGCAAGAGATTAACTATCTTTCTAGGAGTGGTACAAGGTATAGAATAAAAAATACATCTCCACATAGGGATTTGGGAAGGAGCCATTAATAATAATAAATAATTAAGAAAAAAGACTCCACATGGCCAGCTTGAAATCTGGCCCTCCTTATAGAACCATTTTGTTGACGTGGGAAAAAATTCCCCATGCCAACATGAGGGAGGATTGCTCGATGGTAGGTATCAATCATACATGCTCTTGTTTTCTATGGAAATATCCATTGGTATGTGGGCCCGATTGCTGCTAACTAAATGTATTTATCTTCAAAGACAAACTTTCTCATTCAATCTAATCTAAATCCTAAATGAAATCCTAATATACTATGCAAATGTAGTCCTATTTTAACTTCTAAATACTCCTAATCTAATAGTAACAAAAATCAATTGTAGGGATATAATTTTACTTATGGAAATATAAAGAATTCACATTTCTCAATAAGAAACCATAATAGCATACCCATGTTCATATAAACAACATTGAATATGTTCCTACAATAAATTCATAATCCATTCATAATTATTTCCTATAGAGCCAATTGACAGAAACAAAAATTGCTAACATCTACATAAAACAATCAATCAATAATAGTGCACTATTTCATGAATATTAGACTGTGAATCATGTAACGACCCCTCGGTTACGACTAGGAAAGCGAAGCATAAAAGGTAAATTTTTTTTAAGCATAGGGAATTAATATCAACAATATAAATCATAGCAATGCAAAATCAACGACATCATAAGCAAAAGCATTACCAACTACTCATCATTGAAATCAATAACGACACATTCAACGCGTCAAAAAAAGGATAGTGACACATAAACATAAATAGCATCGCCGCTTAGCACATCATAATCATCTTGAAACAATTTATAACAATGGTAAACCAGATAATGAATATCAAAATGACTACCCGCCCAACCTACCCTACAAGGTTAGGACCTCTAGGACACAAAAGAAACACTCAAGCCCAAGATCCAATTGATTTTGACCATTTAAGGTCTTAGGGTTGGCGACTATTCTAAGGAACAAGGAGGTGTCTACATCCCACTAACAATCAAGTCCAACATCAACTAGATCAATCAATCAAACCTAATCAACAAATAATCATGGCACAAGGGTAATCATCATCTTTATCAATCATACAACAACATTTAATTCATGGCACACATGATATCAATTTAACAATCATTCATCAACATTAAATATTCACTGCATGCGAGAGTAAATGAACTCTAGAACAATCACATGTCAACTTAATTAATGGAGCAAGAGAAAACTAGTTACTACATCAGTCATACATCGACATAATCTCACGACGCAAGATTAATTAACAACTTATTCATTACGCAAGAGTGATAAACATTAAATTCAAGGGCGCAAGAGAATGTAAATACTTAATCAATCATACAATGACGAAGGTTGAGGTGCAAGTGTAATCATTTTATTTTTATGGCATAGAAGCGAACATCTATTTTATTTCAAGGTGCACAACAAAATCTATTACAACATACATCACATCATTCACTGACGCAAGAGTAATTATCAACTGAATCAAGTCACAAGAAATCTAATTTATTAATTTCCGGGTGCAAGAGAATAACTACAAAGAAATCACACATCAACTTTATTAAGGTGCACAAGTAATTTAACTACTAAATTAAACATGCTTCACCATTATTTCAAGGAGCCTAGGGATCCACCAATTTATTTTCATAAAAAGCGCAACCCTTAAGTGAATCAACGGTCTCTCTTAAAAGTGATATATCTAGGTTGTTAGATCCAAGTTTATATTCATTGCTATATTTTATAAATACTTGGATCTTTCACATTCTAATTGGAATTTGAAGATTTATCTTTAATATTGACAATATCTAGGGTATTGATCTTTTGTTCCTTTCATTAATCTCCAAATCTAACCCCGAGTAACTAATAAGCTCAAGCGCTTGACTCAATTTCATTGAGTTTATCATGCTTGTAAATTCATGATGAATAAATGGTCTTTCTCTTATTTACTTCACATGCAAGGGCTTATAGGCCAATGTTGAGGTATCTCCCTAATCTATACCATTGATGAAGACAAAACAATGTTAAAATTAAGGAAATGAATTAACATGCATCTTTGAAGCTTGACATCCATGGTTTGAAATTATAATCTCAAATATGAGCTTACAAATAATGAATAATACATTTCCAGTAGCATAAATACTTTCTTATTATTCATCTAAGCACTCTCCTTATGTCATTTTTATGGTTCTTGTGAAAAGGGTTTGTTAATTGTGTAGTGGGGTTATATTGTGCTTTGATACACCATTATTTTTATCATTTTGACACCTATGCAATCTAAATACCCTTTTTTTTAACACAAGTCAATGAAATATCTTTATGAACGTCTTGGTTTAGAAGGTTAACGTCACACTTAACAAAACATTGTTTTGAGGGCTTCAACACTGAGTGAATATCCACTCACCGAGTAAGGAAAAATGCAACCATAAAAACGTTGAACTAAAGGGATAAACACAACAACAAAAAAATCCGAATGAAGGGGAAAACACAACATTAAAAACGCTGAATGAAGGGAAAACACAACAATAAAAAATACATTGAATGAAAGGAAAACACATCATTAAAAACGTTGAATGAAGGGAAAACGTAGAAATAAAAACACTGAGGTGATAAGAGGTAAATTTGCTAAGCATGGAAGAATAATTTCGCTGAGCAAGAACAACAAAATCGTTGGGTAAGGAAACACGAATTTTCTAAGCAAACGGGAAAGGCAACGAGCTCTGGACTCTTCCAAACGCTGAGAACAAGCAGCAAGTGCGCTGGGCATGTCTTGCATATAAAAACGTAGAGATACGCACAAATTGGAGCTAAGATTTAATGCTATAGTTGGCTTACTGGCTAGGTGAAATTGGAAGATGAATTAAGGGAGAAAACGAAGCAGATATACTCTTCGCAACAACCAAATGAAGACTCGGAAGAATGGCAACAATGACAGACATTGCACATATATTCGCTAGAATAAATCCAAACCGTCCAATATTAATAACAACAATATACCAGATGTGTTCATAAATCATTTAACCAGTGCACATACAATTCATAGCCTAGGATTGAGACGCAGTAGTTCTAACTCCCAACGTAGAGAATCCAAGGTAAAATGCAGAGGAAAGCAACAAAAGCGCAGGGGCTATATCATCCAAAATCGCAGAGGAGAATATATGAGAATGTAGAGGAGTAACACTAATGTTTAATGTAAAAAGTAGAGGCTAAAGATGCTTCTTCGCTAAGCAAAAACACCTAGGTACTCTCCTAAAAAAAAAATCGCTGAAGGTAAGACTAGAATTTCCAAGGTTAAGTGGATAAACAATGCAGAGATAAATTCGGGAGATAAAACGCCAGAAGAGAGCTCAAGTTTGGGAAAATTTTAATTATGCAGCGGTGGAGGAATGTCGTTCGATTTTAAAAACACAGATGTGAGGTTAAGAATACATTCTTGGTGAATTATAAAAATGCAGAGAATAGAACTCACAAAAACCGCGAAGACATTTAATCACTCTTAAAATTTCAGACGAAGGATGCTGGGAGAAATGGTTTTAAAACATAGAGAATTAATAAATCACAGAGGATGCAACAGATATAATTCACATAGGAAGCATTCGACATCCACCCAGCTTTGCTAGACCATCAATCAATAAACTAATTCTAAAAACATATACACAATAAAAACTTGATATAATGCAAATTCAAATGAAAATACCGTGACCGACGAAGATAAGCTTGATGGCGATTCTTGGCGACTGGCGTACCCTTCCATCATCCACTTGTTAACCATCGAGACTTCACCGGTATCTCCCAACCAACGCTAGGGGTACTCTTCTTCCCCCTTAGCCTCTCGAGCCGCAAAGGGGCCACACACAAACACAACCATAATACTCTAGCTCCCAGAATTTCTGCAGCATAACCTTACCCATACCAGTCATGATCCATTCCTTTTCCCAACCATTTCCTTTATAGAATTTTTCTTAGTGACAACTTGACATTTTCACATTTAATTCATTTTTTAATAATTTAATTAAGAATTATTTCCCCCATACACTTGTCACTTGTTCCCTTAGTTGCACTAATAAATCCATAATTAAATTAAATTAAATGTCAATTTCTCTCACCCAACCTAAACGCGCTCCTAAAATCACTCCTAGTGGTCCCTTTATTCCTTTTAATGACTGACACCCTTCTAAAACTTAGTTGTACTTAATTTATGAAAGTTCTTTAGTTAGACTAGACTAGATACCTTTCTATGCTTACACATTTATGCTTTATTCCTTTTTCAACTAAAATTCTAATTTAGTATTTACTTGCACAAGTGTATTAATCATTCCTTATGATTTATTTTTATTTTTATTTATTCTTAATTTGATTTATTTCATCCCCCATTTATTTAATTTATAATTTAGTTTTAGTCTTCTTACCCACTTTAGACTTAGGCTCAAATTTTTAAACTAGGCTTAGAATTTTTAAGGAGATTTTATAATTAATAAAAATTACCCATTTAATAATTATTTTAAGTCCGACAATGTCAAAACAAATTATTGTTTTCTAGGAACCTAGGTTCATTGGCTTAAGTTTTATTTTATACCACAACGTGCCTTTCAAGACACACTCCATGCTCCAAGGGTGTCACTCACCTTTGATTCAAATTTTAATTACGCGATGTGACCTTCAAGACGCACTACGTGCTCCAAGGGTGCCCCTCTCCTTTGACTGGTTTTGGTAGTTTTCCAACCCTTGGAGTCAATACTCCATTCAGGCGACCTTGTGAGAGACTAAGGGCCTCTAAGGAATAAAGACCATGCCTTATTGCGCCCCCCTTATAATCTTCATGAGCGACTGTCTCAGTCTTCCCTCACAACATCATGGATCTCTCGAAGTAGATAATCATTAACCTATAGTTAGAGCCATGACAAGAGTGCTAGTAGGTTGTGACAAGGCTGCTACCACACCTCTCCCTGAATATCTGGTTGTTGTGCATGGCTCCTTTACTCCTTATGTGAGTCCGATTAACAAACAATCGTCAGCCTGCATCCATTAACGAAACACTGTCAATGATCCATAAACAACATCATAATATACCCGATCATATGTCACATATGCATAAATAAAAATATTCAAACCAATACAATCCACTCCTTGACCCAATCCGGGGTCCAAGGTGGTCCATTGATGCCATCGACATCCTCAATCTGTCAGTGTCCTGCACACTCAGGAGAAACCCGTCAATAACATATGTCTATACATAGATATCAAATAAACATAAATCATTATCCACCAACATCATCATAAGAACCCACAAGAAAAACAAACAACCATATACTCAAAATGGATCACTTGCTCACAAGTGTCCTCATAGAATAAGTCAATAACATGTGCAAGAAAGAGCGAGATGTTACAACAACTCTTCCTTATATTCATTCTTTAGAATAAATTCCTCAGAATGAGATACAAGAAAAATATAAATGCTTTCAAACCCATCCTCAATCTTGATAAAAAATATACAAGACCCAATTTTGGTTCATTCATTCCCCCTTCAATTGAGGGTGAAGTTGCATTTATAATATTTCCTTGTCGGTGCCCCTAGGACTGTTCCTCTTCTAGATTATTTATTTTTTTGCTCTCCTATACTATTACAACCATTCTTCATTATAGACTCTTCATTTTCTCAACATCCATGTGTTCATTTGGAATCTTCACCTCCTCTCTTTCCTGCCAAAGAGAAATATAGTCAAACGACAATAATACAAATATATTAATTTAATTTTATTTGAGACATTAAAAACTGTGTAAATTAATAAAAATATGAGAAATTTTTAATATCCATTAAACAGTAAAAAACTCTTTGTATTATTCCTCAAGTCTTGAGCTTTTCAATGAGCTCTTGTTTCCCTAATTTGGCTATCAGAAACTTGAGTTATGATCCGTGGAACAATTCACAACCAATATCCAAGAAAAGTCATGCCTTCTCTTTTATCAAATTTTTAGGAATTTATTTTGTCAATCTAGAAAAAATAATTCTTTCATCATGTTACTAACACTCTCATGTTTCTAATGATCCATCTCATGTCTAATTTGGTCAGTTGACACTCAATATATGGCTCCCAGAAGTGTGCACTCAACAATTGTTGATCTTATCTTAGAGTAAACCTTGACCATTGATATTATGATTTCTAGCATGCACATGCTTTAGAATGCTCATGCATGCTTAAGTTCAAATTTTATTTGGTAGGAATATGAATTCCAAACTACATGTTTGCTAACTTGTTTACTTTGGATTTAGGTTCAGAATGAGAAACCTAGTGGTTTAGGCTACAAAAACATCAAAACCTCGATTTTTTAAATGGCTTTCAATATCTCTATTTTTCACATTATTTTTAAATAAGCTCCACAAATCCATAGTTGATGAAACTACACACATATAAATCCTACTATGCAGATTTCAAATATATAATTTAAAAAAAATATTGTTACTAGATTAAATTTATTTATACCTTGACATATATCAGAATCTTAAAATACTTATGTATTTTGTAGGCTATGACTTTTTATCACCTTACCCATTTTGTCAAAAATTGTGTGCTACACTAGTACATAGCAGATATACAATTTAAAAATAAAAATAAAATTGTTTGATTATGTTAAGATCCTCAAATCCTGCATTGATTCTCGACACCATAATTTTAGTGTTATATATATCACCATAATTTCAGTGTTATATATATATATATATATATATATATATAATATTTTGATTTACATTGTGAGTGATGTCTACTGAGAGACCATCATTAACTTGCACTTATCCAATGATGATCTTTCACATAATACTAGAATGATTCCATTTATTTTTAAATATTATATTCATGCTTAATGATAACTTTTTGTGTTTTTTAAACTTATTTTGTGCTACTTTGTTATACATATGTTTCTCATAGATATTGTAATATAAATTAATTTCATTTTGAACGTTTTATTAAACTTTACCCATGTTAACGGAGATTACATGCATG
>JASDQU010191395.1:0-18106 GCA_032191745.1 Picea mariana
AAATGATAAATTAAAGTGACAAATTCAAGGTGGATTATTTAAATAATCAAGAGAAGTGACAAAATCAAGAAATGATAAAGTAAGGTGACAAAATCAAGAAGAAATATTTAAATGTTAAAGTATTGGAGAACTTTCTATTTATGGAAAGTGGTTAACCCTAAAATAAGGAAAATAGTTTAAGTGACCTAGAAATAGGTTAAGTGACCTAGAAATGGGTTAAGTGACCTAAAGGATGAAAGTATAAATAAGATAACAATGGTCTCTTGTAGATCATCCTTTTTGTGGATCAATGGAGAGCTTCTTGTGGGAATATATTTTGGAGTATTGATGTAGAGCTATTTGTGAGAGCTTCTTGAGCATTTTTGGTGTGGAACACTTGAGGATATTGAAGATCTATAGGTTAATGAGGTAACCAAGGATATCTAAGCCAAAATTTTGAGGAAAGTGAAGAAAACGAGGCCGAAATGCAAGGAAGGATAAATTCTATTGATGGTGCTTTCTAAGGTATGTTATTTACAAGTCATCTCACCATTTTCACTATAACTTTTTTTATATANATTGATGGTGCTTTCTAAGGTATGTTATTTACAAGTCATCTCACCATTTTCACTATAACGTTTTTTATATAATGATTCAGATCTTGAAATTTCTATTCAAGTGATAAAACATAGCCAGGTACCTGTGGTTAAAAATTCAGCTTGTGGGTCGTTGTATTTTGGGATTTACACTCCGTGGAAAATAGGGTTTGTGGCTAGTCCTGAAACTAGTCAAAATCAGGTGTTTCGGTTAAAAACGTCATAACTTCTTCATAACAGATCCAAATTTAGTGAGACCAATTGTGTTGGTTAGATTACAGTCTTTAGTATGCTTTGTAATAGTTTCAGATCATTTCATCAGATATTTTGTGCGGGGCGTGCTCTACAAGGTCGCTCTCTAGAATAAGCCAGAATTCAACAAGGTATGCCATTTTTGCTATAACTCCTTTTCTGAGAGCTTCCAAGTAGTTAGGGTTGTTGACTTATCCAAAACTAGTCATGGTTGAGACAAGCAGTTGATGATTTGGCACATACATGAGGTGTATAGTTGATGATGCTGGTACATATTTATGAGTCATTGTTGATGAGTAGTTGACACATGATTGCTATATACTTGGTACATGGTTGGATGCACTTGTTTATGGTACAGGTTGATTACAGGTTGTTTGGCACAGGTTGGTGCATGGTTGATGCTCTTGTTTATGGTACAGATTGATATCTGTTGAGGATTGTTGCCTCATCTTAGTTGGTGTTGAGAATGTAAGCTGAGTCTTGCATATAGAGCTGGTGCTCTTGTAGAGTTGTACTCTATTCAGTTGTAGCTGAAATTCCCCCGGATTGAAGTCCATAATAAAAAGAAAAATTGTACATACATCTTGTGTTCCTTGTGTTCCTTGTGGAGATGATTTGTTGATGATATATTGTTGATATATTTTTCTGATATGTATTCACATCTAACTAATTATTAATGACAACAATGAGTAATGAGTAAATGTCGAATGATAACTAATGAGTTTTGTGTAAGANCCCCCCCCCCCCCCCTCTAAGTGTGGTAGGTGTGTCCAAAAGTTATGGCATACATTTTTTAGGATGATATGCGTTGTGAGTCATACAAGAACCCATATTCATAAACATCTTACACCGTAAGTTTACGAAACATAGTTTACAAAGATTATGTTTTGTCTTGAACCCTGTATTTGTTGAGTGCTCCTACACTGTTACTGCAATTTCTTGATTACGGGTAACCTATGTTCTATTGTTTAATCAACCTTTATATATTACAGTTAACACATTATATTTAATTAAGTTGATACTTGTTTTAACATGTTATTATAGGAAAATTTGGTAATTCATCATGGTGCGCTAGAACCCCAAGAGGTTGAAGAGCTCAATGTACTTCTAGGGTTCTGCAGGGCCTGAACCATCATCTCGTCCAGTTGAAGCTCTGGTGACTGACACTTTTTCACACTAGTGAATAACATTGCCCGAACTATGAAGAAATATACATGATTTTCAACTCTCTAGATTTTCCCGAGGATGACGAAGTTTTAGAAGTGTACCAAAATAACCCAAAAATTGGTATTCATATAGTAGTTTCCTGACCACAACTCTTCCCATACAATGAGGCAAAACAGTGGTGCCTCAGATATTTTTACGCTACTACAAAAAAAATCATGAGAAAACAAGAGAAGCAAATAGCTTCCCTTAGGCCTGAAGACATTGGGTCTAGATATCATCTTCCCACCCACACATGCTATTTAAATGAACCATTCTAAAAAATTTTCACCCAAGAAATCAAAAGACCAAAAAAAGAGATGAAGCACTAATGGGTAGACGATGAAGAAACCATCAAACAAGGTCAGAAATTGGTTCCTACCCACAAGCTCAAAACTCCATACAAGTTGTTGGTGGCTATGCTCTGCTACTTATACCGGAAAGAAAAGAGCATGCATTTCCAAATTGACTGGTTACCTTTGGCACACACCATTGTTAGGATGGGAAAAATATTCAACTTGGAAGATATCCTAGTCTTTAACATATGCATTCATCCGAAGAATCTCCTAGGTATGAAGAAGCCATGCTTTTATATGTCTTCCTAAATGATCGATTCCATTTGTTCCTATGTGAAGTTTCCCAACCTGGGATGGAACTGGGATCGAAATCAACCTCCAATTCATGTATATTTCTCTCAATTATGGAGTGTAAATTACAGACAACACTTTTATGATATTTGCAATTTATTTCTTTCCCCTCTGTACTCCATCTTGTTCAGTTTCCCCAGACAAATAATTTCCTTTGAGGCTAGAAATGGGATGAAAGGGGTAGTTGACTGGTTCTTCTATAAGTATTACTCATTTATCAGGTTTTATGGGACCATCATAGCCCCACATCTCTTTCCCTATTTCATCCAGGACTGCTTGTTAATGAGGGAAATTGCATACCAAACTATGGGGTCTAGAGTTACCACATTATTGAAAACCAATAATAAAAAACTTTGGCCAATCTTCCCTCTCCACATTGGAAGCTATACCATTTCCAACACTCAACATGCAAGGAAGGA
Source organism: Picea mariana (assembly GCA_032191745.1). Classification (NCBI taxonomy): domain Eukaryota; kingdom Viridiplantae; phylum Streptophyta; class Pinopsida; order Pinales; family Pinaceae; genus Picea; species Picea mariana. Next base: position 3,097 of record JASDQU010191395.1, read on the forward strand.
AGCAAAGACCTTATAGGATTTAACCCTGTGCTTGTGAGATCCTAAAGGCCATGATCCTCATGAGATGGAAATCAATCATGTCAGTTTTTTTGACCTCACCCATCCCAATATCCATGTTCTCAATTTCGAGAAAGATAAGTTTAAAGGAACACTCTCATATGATGAAGTCCTACACCAGTTGACTCATGACACTACAAAGAGAGAGATTGAAATTGAAAAACAAGAGTTCAAGAGGGAAATTTTAAACCAATTCCATAAGTTTCTTTAGCAAGAACAAGATACTGGCAACACCAAAGAGTAGGAGAAGACCAAAAAATAAGAGAAGATAGAACATAAAAGGATCCAAGATGAGCAAGATTATCATAAAATATATTATTAGGAGAAGAACATGAAATAACATGAGTGCATGGAACATCAGGATGCTCTATAAAATAAGAAAGAGTAAGAAGCCAAAAGGTTCGATGAAGAAGAAGAAGCCAAGAGATTAGTGGATGAAGCACAAGCCAAGAAATTGGTTGAAGAGGCAGAGGCAAAATGATTGGTCAAAGAGGCTGAAGCAAAGAAGAAATTTGATGAGATATTGAAGCATAATTGAAGTCAGACACCAGGCACTCCATCGAAACCCAACCTAGGTATTGTGAACATACCTCCTCCAGAGTACACCCCCATAAGAACCATCCCAGGAGACTCCTCTCTCTCCTCCCAAGCCTTAAATTTTGAGGGCTCTATAGTAGCTATTGGAGACTACTACTTGAACAAAAAAACAATAAGCATCTAGAAAAGATCGATGAAGAGGAAGAGAGGAGAAGACACTAGGTCAAAGTCATCTACAGGAAGGGTATTGGAGTGGAAGCTAGGGCCTGTCCCATAAGAGAATGTGGTCCAAGAAACTTCAACGCTCAATGCCTTTGCAGGGTTAAATGCCTCCTTTATCCTTGAGGTAACTAATGCCTTCAACACAGACATGAACCGAGCAATCGAGTTGGAAACATAGTTGAAAGGTTTAAAGAACCAATTCACCATAGATGTACAAGAAGTTGTAAAAGAAACTGAGGGTATTAATTCATGGAATATCAGGAGTGACCTACATGCACAAAGAGATCAGATGAACGAAGAATTGAAAAGCAGATGCAAATCCAACAGGACACCCAAAAAAAAAAGTTATAAGTGGAAAGACATAAACTCAATATAGTCCTAGAAAAGACCAGAGCCTCAAAATGCATCGTGGAATCCATCAAGGAAAAATCACTAGAATTAAGTGAAAAATTAAGGATGGAAAATAATGAGCTCTTCGATCTTTTAATTAGCATACAGGCTAAGCGACAAGAACAACTTAGGTTGCAAAGGACTTTAATAGAGACTCAAGGAAGATATCATGAAGCAGGCGAAGCCTTTGAAGAGATGATAAATTGGTAGGAAATGCACCAAACTCTACCTACAACCCTACCAGTATATTTGAAAAGGGAGAGACTCAGGTACCAAATTCTCTTTGACACCAACAAACCACTTTTCACGAGTGCTCGCTCCACCCAAGGAGTAGTTGCTGACACTTGCACAAAACAATGGAAAGATGCAAATGATCTCGTCAAAGAGGAAGGGGTACAATCAATGCAGTCCATCAATGAAAGAAATTATGTCAGTTCCAGAAAGGTTGAATTGGAATATTTAAAGAAATATAGCTAGGAAAACTTCGAGAGTCTGATGCAATTTGAAGAAAAATCAATTGAAGAACACATGTTGCAACCCGCTCGACTCACCCACAAAATCCAATATTTTGTAAAGGCCACATAGAAATGGTTATATCAAGAAGTGTCCACAAAATTATGCAACGAAGAGTCGGTCTTAGAGAGATTGCAATCAAGAAAACTTGAGAGAATTTTAAACAATCATTCGATCTGGAAAAAATACCAAGAACAACTATAAGAATAGGCCCTGTCGTGATTACAAAATTCCACAGTTCATTCCATATGTTGCTTTCTTCAACTATTGTAATCCAATTTTGAATATGAAGAGTCCCTTTTTGAGAAACAACCCAAATTTCATGATTTCCAAGAAGAACGATTGTAAACAGTCACCCCTCACTATAAAAAAGTGGCCCTTCCCAAGGGATTTTGGTTTTTGAATGTAGCATGACATTACTTTTACTGCAATTTAATTTCAATCCAAGAGACATTTTTAAGTTGAAGATTATGGTATTGATGTGTACGAATGTGATTATTCTATTCATGCATATCTATTATTGTAGTTTGTGAATATTAGTTGATGAATTACTTTTGAATTAATGTTTAAAATTTGTAGTTAACATGGTTTTTAGGATGAGTACAATGATAATACAATGCTGTTAATTAATCAATTCTTTGGTTCTGATCGGCTATGCTATTAAACTTATGTATCATTTGTGTCATGAATTTATTCTACTCAAGTAATACACATTATTCACTGTATTCATTTACTTTTCTAGTTTTCTCCTGATCAAGATAGGTTAGTTTAGTATTATTTTAGAAACTGCATCTTAGAATAATAATCATACACCTTAGCTTAAATTTAGTTAGCTATATTTACTTCTTTTTATTTCATTTTTAATTCATATGAGAACCTTTGGTTCTCATATTCATATTTAGTTAGTATTTTTTTTAGTTAGTTGGTAACCAGGCCAAAATCTGGTTAGAAGTGCTACCCCAAACGAGAGTGGGTCTAATTGGGACCTGCCATTAGGAATTTTCCCTTCTCTGGTTGAGCGGGTCATCCTGGCCCGTCAACAAGTTCATATATTTTTTTAAATGGAAATATGAATATCTAAAGACCTATGATACTGACATCATATTGTTAGTTTTTGTAGCTTGGAGGTACTTTTTCATTAGCATTGCCTAGCATGCATAAGTGACCAAGAAAATGTCTCTCTCTAGTGACCTGACTTTATAAAGTGGTTTTATAAAGTTAAGTGGGGTATTTTATTATTTAATGAGTAAAAGTGACTCTATAAAGTTTGAGTCACTTAAGTTATTTAAGTGAACTCAATGAAATATTAAGTCATGTCTATTGATCTTGTGGAGAAATATTGAATCTCAAGCATTGAGATCTAGGGTTAGGAAATTTATTCATTAATGAGTAAATGGAAGGAGCATTGAGAGAGATGGGGTCACACTTTTTCCAAGAGATATTGAGAGATTGATATGAAATAAAGGGTGAAGAAGAAGAAATACTGGGGTGAAAATCGAAAGAGAAAGAGAGGGAAAACATCCCAAGGAAAGATTCAACATTAAAGCAATCCATACAATAGAGAATTTAATGCAGACTATACAACCATTTGTTATAGTTTCGTACAATGTAATTTGGCACTAAAATCAAGGCACTTTGGGTGTAGATTTTGAGACAAAACTTCACAGATTTTGTGGCACTCTAGCTAGAGTAAATGCTTATTGTCAATACCTAAAAGTAAATAAGTTGGGCGTTGTTTTTGAGGGTGATGTTACAATAGTTAAAGGGTGACAGGCCGTGCAAGAGGGCCCATACATTTTGATGGTTCTTGCTGCACAAAAATTGAGGTGTTAGTTTGACACAAATTTCTAGGGTGTGGAATGTGTATTTGAGACAAGTATAGTGATTTAATAGGCTGAAAAGTATTTTTGTAGTTTCTGAGTATTTTTCTTCATGAGCTCATAATAGTCTCTCTTGGACTGGTTTTCCCTTTGGGGTTTTTCCAGGGGCATTGCCTAGAAATATTTGTGTCAAATGTGTAGTTGATATTGTCTATTGTTCATTTATTTCTGCTACTAAGTTTCAAATTTCTTAGTCATTTGTATTTCTACTCATAGTTCCAGTTGAATGCATATGGTTTACTTGCATTATTGGTGAATGACTATTGGAGGTTGAAATATGCTTATTGACTAAGCATTTGATGAAATTCATAGTAAATTTAACATGGTATCAGAGCTTCAACTTTGACTTTTAGTGGACAAGATTTTGGCACTTGGATTGCAGTGACTTGCAGGGATTCTTTCTAGGAATAAAGAAGGGAAAAATATTCTTGTTCAGTTGGAATAAGAATGGATTCTAGTATTAGATATGAGGATAAGTTGGAGGGGATATCTAACTACCTATAATGGAAGGTGAGGATTGTAGTTGTTCTTAAGGAGAACAAGCTTTGGAATTTTGTGAGTACCATAATGAAAATGCCTTCGTTAGATCCTATTTCCATAGAACTCCATGAGGTGAAGGAAGGAAGGTTGCAAAGGATAATCTTGGATGGGGTAAAATACCACATGTTCCCACATTTGGCTGAGAATAATACAACTAAAGAGATGTGGGATGCAATGATAAAATTGTACGAGAATGTAACACACCCACTACATCATAATAATTTTTTTGCCTTTTCTCGAGGGACAGAATCCCCAAATTCCTACGGGGGCTTAGCACAGGCTAGATCTTCCCTTTTTCCACCTTCATGTGATCTTTGGTTATGACCACCGGTCAAACAAATAGGTTCCTTTTCGCATTTCGTGACTCAACGATATAAGTGATTCGAGTCTTTCGACTCTACAAACCCCGAAATGCGGAAATGCCGAAAAGACTTCGATCAGAAATTATCCCCCTGGGCTATGCCTTGGCCTGTATGACCACTTCTCATAAGATCGTAGTCTTATCCTCTTTGGGACTTATCAATACGAGAGCCTGACCTCTTGTCAACGGGACTCCCGAATTCCCGATTTCTGAAATCCCGATGTACTCTTCCTTTCGGGATTTTCCTCGAAATCCTAGATTGTTGCCACGTGTCCTCCCTCAGATGGACGATCCTCATCATTGCACGATTTTGATACTTGTGACCCCCAGTGACACAAATCCTCTGTCAATTCGAATCCCCAGTATCCAAAATATCGATGGAATCTCGATCTTCGCCACGTGTCCTCCACAGATGGACAGTCCAGATCGTTTTGGGACTTCGCCAGGTGCGAAGTCAAAATGCTCACCTTCCTCTCTTGTTTCTCGATGTCTAAATCCCAAAAATGGGTGATCTCGCGACATGTGTCCTCCCTTAATCGGATGATCCAGATCTATTTTTGGACTTCCACCATGGAGTGTCCCGATCTCTTGTCCTCGAGACCTCCGAAATCCTGAATTCTGAAATCCTAAAGTGGGTGATCTTGCAACATGTGTCCTTCATTAATCAAATGGTATAGATCTATTTCAGGACTTCCACCATGGAGTGTCCTGATCTCTTGTCCTTGAGACCTCTGAAATCCCAAAGTCCGAAATCCCTAAGTGGGTGATCTCATGACACGTGTTCTCCCTTAATCAGATGGTCCAGATCTATTTCGGGACTTCCACCATGGAGTGTCTCGATCTCTTGTCCTCGAGACCTTCGAAATCCCAAAGTCTGAAATCCTGAAGTGGGTGATCTCGCAACACATGTCCTCCCTTAATCGGATGGTATAGATCTATTTCAGGACATCCACCATGGAGTGTCCCGATCTCTTTTCCTCGAGACCTTCGAAATCCTGAAGTCTGAAATCCCGATACCAACTCCTCTTTCGGGACTTTCGCCTCTATTCACGAAGGCTTAACCCTCATGCATCCCTAACAGATCCAACGACTATCAGTTTTTCTGACTAAGATCCGACAGTTCAGATCTTTCCCGCGCTGTGCACTCTTCTGCTACTCCCTGGACGTGGAAAACCAATGGTCCAGATCTCTTCCTTTCTGCCACAGAGTGCATCGGGGTTTTGGGTACCAGGATTTCATGACTTGTGAAGATAAGGGTTCTTGCCCTTTGGTTTCCCGGGTGCTGAAACGTCGAAATGTCGATCGGTAGCCATGTGTCCCTCCGATGGATGGCTGCGACCTTTACCCACGATCAACCATTATTATCTTTTTAGGACGATCAACGGTCACGTTCAAAACTTGGCTTTCTCAAACTTATTCACACTTAAAACTATTTCGGGGTTTCGGTTATCGGGATTTCACGACTCGCGATGACCAGGGCTCTTGCCCTTTGATTCCCCGAGTGCTGAAACGCCGAAACGCTTACTGAATTCCACGTGCCCTTATAAAAGGATGGTCCAGATACTCCCACAGACCTTGGGGATCTACGGTCCCCATTTCTTTACTACTCATGAAGATAAAAGAAAAGGGTTGAGGCATTGAATGCCCTCATTTCTTCCTCCAATCTAACGATCATGACTGACCTCGGATCTTCTGTTAGGATCTCATCCATCAATCGATACTTATCCACCCGCTGCCATTTCAAGATTTCACAAATCGGGGTTTCGAGACTTGCGAGTACGAGAGGGCTCGCACTTGGATACCTCGGGTGTCGAAATGCCGAAATATCAGGATTTTAAGAGGATCATTATTCCTTGTGCAGGATTACTAAGACTTGCGCCTTCAAATCCTTTTTCAGGTTCTTGGTAAGCTTTCCAAGAAGGGTGTCTCTATGGGGAGATCTATCCAAGGTATTACCTGAGATGGATAAGGGTATAGATTTCCCAAGAATAGACTTGAAGTCTGAATTAGATTGGTATATATATAAATAGCGATTTATAAAACATAATCCATACGTAGTCTTTCCATTATAAGCATGCAACCACCATTTCTTGTCAAAACACCACACAGACAGTCTTATACTGAAACCATTTATAATTGCACAGACTATGATCATAAATGTTAGAATATACATTTCAAGATGCAAGATGTAAAACACTTATCAGAAATAACACCAGATGTGATTGCAACTACTGAGAGGGGTGCTTGTTTCCACCCAACCGTAGGCTCAGTGACTCCCAACGGATTTACCACTAGCCAACCCCGAGGTGAGACCATGATGCTGCGAGACTGAATATCTATTTTCCAGTGACCGAGAACGAAGGTTACTCTCCTTCTTCTCTGCTATCACTCACTCTGTATTTTTCCAAAGTTCTCCTTTTTCGTCTTTCCCTCGCGTCTTCCCCCTTGATCGCACACTCTTCCTGCCTTTTTTCCTTTCGACGAGGTTGTGTGTGGCACAATCTTCCTCGTAGTGGTCAGGTCTGAGGACTCTACGAATGGGTAGTTCACCCCCATCCCTCATTACTCATGAGGAGCCATTTACCTACCAACCTGGTGAGTCATTTAATTTGGGGCCAGCGAGCCGCTCTTGGTTCTCTGGGCCAGTGAAGTCCAAATACAGTATTGGTTTCGGTGGAAGTTAATGCCACCATTCTAGGTGACTTCCACCACCTTTCTCAAGGCATCGTGATCTTTTTTTCAGCACATCCACTCTCATCAGTCCTACAATATATATATATTCATAATATTATTCACATTAATTGACCTTTTTCACAAGGTCCATTCACATCACACATTCACATTTCTGAGTTTGCCACAATACTTGGCCAGTATAGTTATTTTTACAGACTGGGGGAAACATGGTGTCACAATTCCCTCCCCCTTAAAGGAACATCATCCTCGATGTTCTATATATCAACTTGACATGCATGTATAGATGTAAACAAAATCGGATATGCCCGTTTCATGGCATCCTCCATTTCCCATGTAGCCTCATTTGGGCCAAAATGTTTCCACTGCACCTTGACCTGTGCAATGGTTCATTTTCAGAGTGGGGTTTCCTTTCTGTCCAGTATGCATTGAGGTTCTGGTAGAAATTCTGCCTCCGGTTCCACCTGAATCACAGACTAGTCAATTATACGGTTAGCATCATGTACATGTTTCTTCAATAATGAGACATGGAAAACATTATGTGCTTTGACTGTGGGAGAAAGTGCTTAGCCTATAGGCTATAGGTCCCACTCTATCTAGCACCTCAAAGGGTCCACAATATTGAGGTGTCAACTTGGCATAAACTCCCATTTTCAAATAACTCTTCCTAGGCCTAACTCTGAGATATACATGGTCTCCCGTCTTGAACTCTCTTGGAGTTCTCTTTTGGTCAGCATAACTTTTCTGTCGCTTTTGAGTGACCTTCAGGTTTTGTTTTATTTGAGTCACTTGCTGTTCCATTTCTTTCAACATGTCAGGTCCAAAAGAAATCCTATTTATGGGATTACTCCAGCTGAATGGAGTGTTACATAGTCTACCATAGAGGACTTTGATGGGACTCATCTTTAAGGATGCTTGGTAGCCGTTGTTGTAGGCAAATTCTACCAGTGGCAGGTAGTCTTCCCACTTCTTGGGTTGATGCATTACATGCATTCTTAGCATGTCTTCAAGTATTTGGTTCAATCTTTCTATATGTCCATCGGTTTGAGGGTCATAGGCAGTGCTAAACAACAATTTGGTCTCTAAACCAGCCATTAGTGACTTCCAAAAGTTGGAAGTAAATTTTGTGTCTCTGTCGGACACGATCTCTTTTGGTATACCATGCAGTCTGAATATCTCCTTTATGAATACCTGGGCGATGTCTATTGCCTTGCACGTTGACTTGATGGGGATAAAGTGAGTAGAATTTCTCAATTTATCCACCACTACCATGATGGCATCATTTTGTTTGGTTGAGGTTGGAAATCCAGTGATGAAATCCATGGAGATGGTTTACCATTTCCATTTTGGGATTGGTAGAGGTTGTAATAATCCTGCTGGGTGTTGGTGTTCTATTTTAACCTGTTGGCACTCTATGCATTTGGCCAAGTACTCAGCTATGTCTTTCTTCATTCTAGGCCAATAGAATTGTTTCCTGGTGGCCGTGATCATCTTCTGGTATCCTGGATGACCAGAATAGGGTATTTTATATAGTTCATCCAGTATGACCCTCTTCAAGTCGTCACAATCTGGAATATAAAATATGCTTCTATAAGTGAGTAGACTTCCTTCGATCATTTGGTAGCCTTCATATTTTACTCTAGCAGGTTCTTGTTGTAGGTACATGGTCATGGTCTAGATGAAGGGATCTGTTTCTTGTGCATTTCTAACTCTTTATTTGACATCCGTCTCGCAGGTGCTCACCGTTTCCAGGTGAATTGTTTTCATACTTCTGCTAAGGGCATCGACCACCCTATTTTCCTTTCCTTTAATGTGTTTGATCTCGAAATCAAAATCGCTAAGGAGGGCCATCCACCTAGCTTGTCTAGCATTGAGATTTGGTTGATCAAACAGGTATCACAATCCATAGTGATCTGTCATAAGTACAAATTTTCTTCCCAGGAGATAATGCCTCCACATTTTCCAGGCATGCACTATGGCAACCAGCTTTAGATCATGGGTCACATAGTTGACTTCATGCTCGTTCAATTTTTGGGATTCATAGCAGATCACACTTCCTCTCTGCATAAGGACTCCTCTGAGCCCTTCCTTACAGGCATCTGTGCACACGAGGAAGTTAGTTTTTGGATCGACAATCTTCAGCACGGGTGCATGAGTCAGTATATGTTTCAGGGTTTGAAATATTTCTTCACATTTCTGTGTCCACAGGAATTTTGTCCCCTTCTTCTGGAGGGCAGTGATTGGAAAACCAATCTTGGAGAATCCTTTTATAAATATCCTATAGTATCCTGCTAATCCCATAAAGGATCTGATGTCTGAAACATCCTTTGGGGTAGGCCATTCCATGATAGACCTAATTTTGTCAAGGTCTACCGCTACTCCTTCTTCAGAGAGAACATGACCTAAGTATTGTATTTGCTTCTGGAAGAATTCACATTTGCTGAATTTAGCATAGAGATGATGTTCTCTTAGCACTTGCAGCACAATTCTAAGATGCTCTTCATGCTCTTTTCTATTCTTGGAGTAAATTAATATATCGTCAATAAAAACAAACACAAATTTTTCTAGGAACTTGCTGAGTACATTGTTCATCAAGCACATAAAAGTGGCAGGGGCATTGGTCAACTCGAATGGAACTACCACAAACCCATAGTGACCATACCTCATTCGGAAGGTAGTTTTATGGATGTCTTCACCCTTGATTCAGACTTGATGGTATCCCGATCTCAAATCAATCTTTGAGAAAATAGATACACCCCCAATTGATCGAATAGGTCATCGATCCTGGGCAAGGGGTACTTGTTCTTTATGGTTACCTTATTGAGTTTCCTATAATCTATACACAGTCTAAGGGTACCGTCCTTCTTTTTCATGAACATAACTGGTGCTCCCCATGGGGACACGCTGGGCCGAATATATCCTTTATCCATCATTTCTTTTAATTGCAACTTGAGTTCAACTAACTAGGGTGTGCTCATCTGGTAGGGTGTCCTAGACACTAGCACTGCTCCTGGTGCAAGTTCTATCAAGAAGTCAACGTCCCTTCTTAGAGGTAAAACCAGTACCTCTTCTGGAAACACATCTCTGTATTCTCTCAGGATAGGGTGATCATCAGGGCTTGGTTTGTCACCTTCGATTGTTTTCAACACTTGTATTGCATATAGGGGACATCCCTTTCGGAAATACTTTCTCATTTGCAGAGCTGATATTTGTCTCACCGAGATAAGTTTTCGGATCCCTTGAAGGGTTATCTTTTTCCCTTCTTTACTTACACATTCTAAGGTTTTATGGTAACAGTCCAATCTGGCTTTATGGGTAGCTAGCCAGTCCATACCAATGAGCAGATCATACGATCCCAGGGGTAATAAGTTAAGGGTTGTTTGGGTGGGGAATTTCCCCAACATCAATTGGTAGGCTGGTATAACCTTTGCTACCCTTCTTTTGGTGCCAGTGGCTAACTGTACCAACCATGGATTGGTATGTTTTTGTGGCTGTAGTTTACACTTATCAATATCTTTAGGGGCTATATAAATCAAATTTGACCCAGGTTCAACTAAAATAGACACTAGATGGTTGAAAATCATACCTTCTATTTCCACTACTGAAGCTTGGTGGTCGGCTTGGTTATTATCCAAGGCCGCATAGATTTGTGGCACACTCCTGGACACGTCATTGACGGTAGTAGCTTCCTGGATGTTATAAATCCTCCGACTATTCTATTGTCAGTGTGGACAGTCTCTCAATAGATGTTCTTCCCTGCAACCCCAACATTTCAAAGGTTCTCTCTTTGGGTTATTAGTCTTCACTGATATGGGTCCAGAAGTTTTATTTCCGCTCAAGGAGGGAAAATCCTGCTGGTGCATACTCCAGGATGGGAAGCTCATTCTTGGGTTCTTCTTATAGTTCTTAAATCCTGGGGATTTAATCCCCTTTTTGTGAAATCTTGAACTATTCTTCTATTTCCATCCTTTGCGAGGTTCTGTTCGATGCCCAAACTGTTCATGACAATGGGTTGCCTTTCGAATAGTGCCTTCTAGAGTCTTTGGCTCATCAAATTCAATTGTATTTCGATAGTCCTTAGGTACTCCACTGATGAAGCATTGCACCTTTGCCTTTTCCACCTTGATATAGGGTACATACCTCAACAAATCGAGGAATTTGTTGACATATTCTTCTATAGTGAGTTGTCCCAGTTTGAGTTCATAAAACTCTTTAGTATTTTCGTCGAAATATTTTTCTGACAGATACTTCTTCCGGAAGTATTTCTCAAACCATTCCCAAGACAGGTCCTCTTCATGAACCCCTTTCACATTCTTAAGGTCTTACCACCAAATGGAATCCTTTCCGTTCAATTTGAAGGTGGCCACTCGGGCCTTCATATTTTCTAAAAAGTCATGGACTCTGAAATACTTCTTTAGTCCAAGCAGCCAGGCCTCTGCTTCCTCTCCCTTCTTTATTTCACCGTCGAAGGAGGGTGGTTTGTCTTTTCTGAATTCTTTGAATTTTCGACCTTTGGAAGACTTTTGATTCTTCTGTTTCCTTCAGGAATAGGAATTGGTTATGCTGCTAGAAGAGCCCTCCGAATTGCTCGCTTCCTTCTCAAAGGAATCATCCGTTGCTTGTCCTTTACCTCTGGGGTGGACCTTTTTCGAGGTGCTCCTTTCAGTGTGGCCACTGATATGACCCTATTTCTGAGTTTTAGGTTCATGCTTCATTTGTATTTGTAGATCGGATAAACTCTGCAGTAAAACTGCATTAATTTCTGTTTTCTTTTCTTGTTCTTTCATCATCCTTTCATTGTCAGCCTTGCAGCTTTGTAATTCGACCATGAGACTCCTCACAGTCTTGGCTAGATCTGGAGGGGTCCCTACTGCCCTCCTATCATCAGAATCTTCGTCTCTATTGTGGGAGCCCTCTCCCATTTCATGGTGAGTCACCATACTATTCATTGATAATTTCCCGCGGTTGATCTTCTGCTTGTGTGCAAAAGGAAAAACATTGGTTGTTAGTCAATATTTATATTTATTTATAACCAGTACATAATTTATATTTTCACATGTACACACACACAATAGGCATTTTTCATTCTTAACTTCATCTTTTGATTAGGAATTTTAAGACAGGGGGTCGCTCCTTTAGGAGTGTTTCGAATGGAGCTTCCGCACAACTTGTTCATGAGCCCAAGCAGGCCAAGTGTTGTAACCATGCTCTGATACCAATTTGTAACACACCCGCTACGTCATAATAAATTTTTCGCCTTTTCTCGAGGGACAGAATCCCTGAAGTCCTACGGGGGCTTAGCGTAGGCTAGCTCTTCCCTTTTTCCACCTTCATGTGATTGTCAGTTATGACCACCGGCCAAACAACTAGGCGCCTTTTCTCATTGTTGCGCCTCTTCCACCACCTTAGTGAGAAAAATAGAGGTGCTTGCAAGCTCAGCTGGGTCTGCTGAGCAGGATAGCTGCAAGGAAAAGAGTTAGGGAAATAAATAAAAAACAACAACTAAGAATTAAACTAAGAAATGCAATAACAACTAAATTCATGAGCATAGGGACATAGAAACAAAAAGAACAATAGGACCCATGTCACCAATGATGAGGCTGATCTATTAGTGAAAGAATGCACCAAGTAGAAAGGGGTACTATGAGTCCCTTCTTCCTCCAAGGGAGGGCTCTTGGACCCCCACTAGCAAGCTCTTCTTACAACAAAGAAAAAATGGGAAATGATGAAAGAACTCTTTGCAAATCCACTCAAGGGGTGAGATGGATTGCCCAATGTAATGGTGCAAATATACTCTTGGCAAGGATGGAGTCCTCAAAAGAATAATGGAAGCATAACTTTGCTTTGAATTCTTTGAAAAATGAAGTGTATCCATGGCCTTTTTATAGCATTCCTTCTAGCTATTGTTCAACCAGTTTGTAGTGTGAAAAAAGGCTAATTAGGGCATTTCTAGGTCTTTGACCAACCATCCAGTCGAATCTAGTCCAGATTTGAGGGTCAAATCAGCTTGGGAGTTGAACCATAAGTGGGTGGGAGGCTGACCACTCTCATAAATGCATCGTTTCGTAGGTGCATGTCTTTTTGCGATAACAGTCACGCATCGTGCGCATGTGCACGATTTCTACATTCCTGTTCTGCGCATGTGCACGCGCGCCCAGTGTCTTCATAACACCCTTCAATTTTTCACTACTTTGTATAGTTTTTGATCCTTTTATGAATGATTTTGTGTTAATTCAGGTCCATGGATGACTTCATCACTATTTGACGATGCTGAGTTCTTGTAACCATGTGCAGATGAAATTTCAGTGATAACAGATGCCCCCTAATGGATGAGGTTAGGAGCATACGTATAGCTGAAATCCATCAATGTTTCTTCTACTGAGAATGTTGTTGTAAGAGAGAGAAATAGTGGGATCGTCCAGAGCGATCCGTTGGAGGGAAAAAGGAACCGGTAGAACCTGACCTTCCATTTTGTGTGTAAAAAGGAAAACTGTGTACAAACGAGGCGGGCATGCCCCATGCTCGTGTCATGTAACTCAAAAAAGATGAATGAAGTGTTGATGTAGATAACTGCAATGCCCTCGGGGGTGGTCTTGATAAAGGCAAAAGACAATTTTGTGGATGAACGTACTCTGAATAGTAGGTAGTGATCATGATAATAAGTATCACCGATTATGTGGGTATTGATAGCCCAACCAAGTTCAGAGATCTTTGGAAAATGAAAGAATTAACTGTAATAGTCGCAAAGTAAGACCCACCGTAACATGAGAAAGTTTTGACGTTGAATGTTATGGGGGTCAATGATAGTGTTGGGGTCCTATAATTATAGGCAAATCAATTCTTCGACTGTTGATTTGGCATTTTCTCCTGTGATGACGAAGTATGGATCGGTTGATCTTGTTTCCTCCCTCCATCCATTTCGCCCGATCCTCCATCACCCTGCTACATCCTTCATACACACTGCACCTTCTCCCCCTTGTCTTTTGTCAGCCTCCATTATCCCACCATTTTCACCTGTCCATAAGCAAACAGACTTAGGATAAACAAAAATATTAGTGTAGTTAGGACGGGTTGAATTAATTAGTAAACAACTAGTTGAATAACTAATTAATTATTAATTAATTATTAATTAATTAGTTATTAACTAAGTTAATACCTAAGTTAGTAACTAGGTTAGTTTAAAATTAAATAAATAAATTAATAAAATAAATCAAAAACATACAAAACCAAAAATTAAATAAACACAAAACCTAAAACAAAATATTAAAAAAAAAACATTCAAAAACATTAGAAAACAAAAAGTAATAAAATATATTAAAAATAAAAAATATATATAAAAAACAATTATAAAAAATATAATACAAAACAAATAAAACATGAAAAACAAAAAACATATAAATATCAAACAAAAACAAAACCAACGTAATACACCAACAAAACATATTAAAAATATTAAAAAAAACAAATGAAAACTAAACAAAATAATCCTAAGCCTACGTCACTCACACCTACCCCACCTCACTTTCCACTCAACCCCCTCACCTCACCCTTACGTAATAACCCACTCACACTACCCCATACACCCCCTCCCTACGTCATGTTCCACTATCCCCTTCACACTCTAGCCCACCTTATACTCCCGCTCATTTTCCATACCCCGTACCCTACATCGTATTACAAACAATAAATCAACGCACTATATTCTTTCCGGACCCCCCCTCACCTTCCGAATTTTAACGAGAGGGGGGGGTCCAGAATTGAATTAACCCTCGTACAAATTTGAACGGCCCAGATATGAGCACCAAAATCAACGATCTAT